>JAVSBS010015464.1:17972-72887 GCA_033124195.1 Coracias cyanogaster | reverse complement strand
AACCCTGGTATATGTATTTTTAAAAATCCACACTAAAATAACCACCGATCTAACACGACCCCCCGCCCCCCTCCCCCCCCCCCCCCCCCTTTTTTTTTTTTTACCACTGGCTTTGCATTTAGTAATAGCTCTTTCACAAAAAGGTATCTGTTTCCCTTTAGGTTTTTTGTCTTGTTTTTGTTCTGTTGGGGTTTTTTTTTTCTGTCGTTTTTGTATTTTATTACATACCAGAACATGGGAAACGGTCCCTCCAGGCACGACTGTTTCAGATGAGGATGTGGTAAGTTGAGGATATATGTTGTTGTGTTGAATTTCATCACGCCTCCGCACATCCTTAAAGCACTGTGACATGCACTGACTTGGAACAGCTAATCCACACCTGGTGACAGGCTGCATCACCGGGCCTTAAAATTTCAGCCTCTTCCCTCGTGTACGGGAAGAGGTCATGTTCCCCTTGCCTGCTACAGGATGCTAACAGATATAATAGGCAGGACAGGGAAACAGAAGGATCTGTTAAAGGGAGTTGTCGTGATAAACAGGTGTGATATTCAGGTTGCTACTTCAGGGAATCTCGGGGAAGGAGGCTGGTTAGCTGAACCCCAAGCAGATGGTGGGTTTGTCTTTGCATAAGGCACAGGCTGAAACATATTTTGACTTGGTCAGGCTGAGGCAAACCAGGGTTGGCTTCACGGGCTGCTTTACAACTATGTGACGGAGAATAGCACGAGCTCCACAAACTTGTTAGAATTTGGTCTTTAAATTTATGTCATTATAAGGCCGATAACCTCTGAATGAATGCGAATGACTGCAGCTGCGTGTTCGACACCCCCACTGGCGTTCAGACCCTTGGGTGCTGAGGTTCTCCACCTACCACAGACCCAGAGCTTGGCTTACTGCGTGGTCTCCAGGTCACCATTCTGTGACTCCCTGCGCAGATCTGTACACAGGTTTGAGAACTGGTATCTGACATCTGGGATTCACATGCAAATATAAATCTACATAGGATCTGTCTATGAAAAACTTTTAAAGTCGGTAACTTAAACAACCCTTCAAAAAGGAGGAATGAAAAAATTTTTTCTAATGAAGTATAAATTAAAGCAAACCATGAAATTAATAAGAATTGAAGGCACAAGTCTGTAGTGTGTTAATAAGTCATTTTGTGCACACACACAATTTATTAATTTACAATTGCATTTCTGGAGGCAGTATTTCTGTTCATAGCTCTCAGTTACTTCAGTACAGGAAAATGTCGATTTCCACTGAAATACTGTCAGCATTGATATCAGTTTTATCACAGTTATTTATAACCCGTATACCAACCTCAATATAATTAACTGCATATAATTTGTAGGGCTTGCCAAATAGCAAACGGTTATTTGCTACCCAAAGTATTTGTGTAATTAAAAAAATGTCAGCTAGTGTATTAGAAACATTTCATACAGCTGGCTAAAGAGTTCAGAACGTATTGGTGAATAATATATTAATTCACTGATGTATTACATATTGAATAAACTATTTTAATAAGTTAAATTACATTTGGCCCATTAGAGTTGACTCCAAGTCTGCAAAGTATTGAGTACCTTGAGTGGAAGGGAGCTGAGGGCACTACAGAGGAGGCTTTATCAGGTTGTGAAATACTCGGGCTGGTAGGTATGGCAGTTAGGTGTGTGCTGCTGAATGAAGAATACAGTTCTCCAAGACACTGTTCTCCTGAGGACTTTCAAATGTGATAACTAGAACCTTTCTGAGGCATAAAAGTACTTTTGTACTTTTGCGTTTGCAGAATCAATATGGTGCCGTTAACACGAAGTTCGCTTTTCCAGTCTGTAATTACTAAGGTCAATATACAGTCATTGTTAAATAATAAAAAAAGTTCCCCTCCCGTATCTAATCAAATTTCAGGTCCTGCGTTCTGTACGTTCGTGTTATAACTTTGCCATATTAGTGAGGAGTTTGCGCAGCAGCCCTGGCTAAGCCGTGCCACTATATTGTGTGTTATCCCATATGGTGAGCCTTGTCTGCAGCAGCATGTAGCACTTTTGTCCGGTGTCATGCTCTCCTTTCCCTAGGTTTTACATCCTAATTCAATATGAAGAGAAGTCTTGTGAAAGGGGAGCTCTGCCTGGTGGCCTCTGTGCTGACTGTCTCGCTGCCCTTTACCCTTGAAGGTCTCAAGGCAAGATGCCTTGGGATGAGTTTTTGGTCGATGTTCTAGGTCACTATCAATTCCATGAGATGCACAAGTGATCTTGTGGCTTTCTGTTGTGCTTTTGCACCGTATTCAGAGCAGAGAAGCAGTAAATTTAGAGACAAAATAAAATGGGTTTCTGCACGCTCAGTATTTTTAATAATATTCGTTAATTGGTGTATTATGAAGTCATAAAATGGTGTAATTTTTGCTGCAGGGAATGTCCATTTGAAGAGGGCTCCTGGATCACGGCAGAGATAAGCAGGCAGCGCTGTCTGTTGGGTTACTTATCCATGGCACCAGGATTGTCTGTTGCTCAGATGTGTGAGCTCCGGCCTCGGTTTCCGTTCACGGTTGCCGTGTATCATCGCAAGAGTGATGATAACGCCTCTTCAAGGTGGCATTATAGTGACAGTTTAACATGGCAAACTTCTGCTTGGCAAACAGACAGCGACTGTTAGCCAATATTGGCTGAGACTTGCTGATGATACCACAGAGTGTATCCTTAAAGAGGATAGTTCTTTGGACTTGATCCCGCTCCGTTTTCTGTCATGTGCCTCTCAATCCGAGGAGAAAAAAAATAAAAAGCAAAGAAATGTATCCACCCTCCTTTTCATGGGTGCTTTCACCCCTGTTTTTACATGGGTATGCTGAGGAAGAGTTTCCTGACATCAGCTTTTTACTCTCTTTCCTTCTAGGGAATGGTCTGGAGTTTGCACAGTTAGAAATCGTGCTTCTTAGGTGCTAAAAAAGGGGTTTAGCAAAACACTCATCATCATCATCACAGGGAGTTACTTTTCATGAGAGACTCGGAGAGCGTGTCCCAGCAAAGCCTGCAAGGCAGGAGGGAAACCTCTCTCTGGCAGGATTTTTCGGTTAACCAAGTTAGGGTAATCTCTGGCCTGTGCTCAGTAACTCAGCCCTGAAACTCTGCAGCTGGAGACTTCAAACATTAAGGTTCTTCTGTCCAAACACGCTGTTATATCTTCCTTTGCCACTAGAGTACAAAATCAAACAATCCACGTGTACTGCTTCTTAATCTCTACTGCTAACTTCTAGTAAGTAATCCATTTCATATTATTTAAAATACTTGCTTTGTTACCAATGTAACTTCCTTACGATGCTCTCCGAATGCCTCTCGGCCAGTAAAATAACTGTGTATGTTTAAAGCATACTTTAAATATGCTGCTTTTATATAGAAATATAAGTTAACATCTTAACAGGAATTCCTCTTTAGTATCTATCGTAATGTTTTGATGATCCCTTCTGATACCACCTGTGTACAGAGAATCTCATTCCTCAGCTCACACTGTATTGTTATAAGGTTATTTTTATTTTACAACCTCATTTTGTGATCTTTCTGATACAGCTGGAAACGTACGAGCCCCATTTCAGACAGTGGCCACTACGATAGCACCTGTAACTTAAGTCCTCAAAAAATGGGGTGGCGAGGGGGGCAGATTTGCAGACGTATCTTGATAATTATATTCAGATGTCTTTGAAATTTCGGCCTGATTTTCCTTTCTTCATCTAAGCTTTTGGACTCGCTTTTGGCAACTGGAGCACGCAGCGCTTGCGTTTTCCCATGCTTTGGCCACAGGTCTCTGGGCCTGTCCATAGGTTACTGCGTAGGTGGAAGTGGGAGTCACATCTTGCTCGGCTCAGGAAAAACATTGCTTCAGTGAAACCTTGTCTTGGTTTGTTTTGGAAGGAGCCCTCACGGATCTTGGCTTGAGGCGAAGCTGTTAGGGTGAGGGTCATGACAAGCTGTATGATAGGCGGTGAGACTGCATGAACGCCTGTGTCACGAGCCAGAAAAAAGTGTCTGCCTGAAGCCCAGCAGATTTATTTTATCCCCACTGCAGCTCAAGTCAGATTGCCTTCTCTGCCGCTTCGACGGGAATTTACCGTCCATTCTTAGTGCTGGCCCCGGACATCTCAGGAAGATGCATCTTAGCACGTGCCCTGTGCCAGCAGGAGTGAGCAGGGACTATTCTCTTCTCCAGAAATACATTGCAAATTGTTGGGCCAAAATAGAATGTGTAAGTAAAGCTTAGAGGTAATCTCTTCTTAAGCATTGACCCTAGGCCTTAGATTTATAAGCTTATTCCTGCTGTCCCACCATAAAACTAAAATACCCACTCCAACATGCAGTATTTACATAATAGTTTGGTGTGGCTTTATAAATGTATGTTCTCCTTGCCGTGAAAAAAAAAAAAAAAGTAAAGTCCGGAGGGCTTGATTCAGCCTGGCTGTTGGAGTGCAGTGCAATTTGATCCCGGGATATCAGAAGGTGGATTCATCGCCTGGGGAGAGTCACATCACTTTCTTGGGAATGCCATGAAGAAAGCAGCTGTAAAGTGTCTGCAGGGCTGCCCAGCGAGCAGCTGCCTCCCGGGTGTCCTGGCCGTGGCCCCGCAGCTCTGCCTCCTCTTCCTCCGGGGAGGAAGCTGGGGGTGCCCCGTGCTTCGGCAGCACCCCCGAGGGGCAGGACTGCTGCTGGGAGCCAGCACCTCAATTTCTGTCCTTTGGGGACCTGGAGATGAGCAGAACCTTCTAAAGTTAGGAGGCAATAAACAGCTGCAAAGTGAGTTTTGCAATAAAAAATGTAAAATATGTAGTATATAAAAAAGAAAGTTATTAAAAAACTTAAGATAAGATCAAAACATTCCAGACGTTATGGTCTGTGTTCCTGCAGAGCTGTGTAAAAAATGCTGGAGCTTTACAAAGGGGAGCAGCAGAAGAGTTCATATATGTCAAATACTTTGGACCTTGCAGCCCATTAACGTAACAAATTAAAAATAACAGACGATGGTCTTAGTCCGATACTGTAGCGCAGTCACATTTTTAAAGGCAGAAAACATTCCTGATTTTTCACAACAAACTCATCAGGTTTTTACAGAAGATCTTCAGAGGTTTCTTGAGTGCTTTGCTAACATTGTGACTTTCTGTATAAAATATGCACTAGGATTTACACCCTAACCATACACTTCGTAATTGGAAAAGGGTGTTCCTGTGCCTGGGATTCAGCTGCAAAATCCATGGGATTCAGAACCAAGCTTTCATTTTGAACTGGGGCCATGCAATCTCCAAATTAAACAAGAAAATACTCGCTAAGATAGGAATATAATGAGTGAAACAGATGATCTGCAGCAAACATGAGATATTTCCTTTTAAATTATGAATGATCAAAATCACACCTATAGTTATTATTTTCCCAGTCTTCACGTAAGGTCAAAAGTGCCTTCAGCTACACGGATGCAAATCTGGAGTATTTTCAGCAAAGTTACTGAAACACACAGCAGGCTGATGTTGACGAAGAAAAAGAGATGAAAAATATATGGCCTTTTTAACACCTTCTTTCCATGCTGTGAATTATTTTAGGGTTTATTTAATCCTTACTGTATTTCATGTTGACTGCAGAGAGTTTTTGAAAACAGTCTCTTTTAAACCCGTTGTTGTGGTATATGATCAAGTATTTTTAAGGCCAAGGTTGGGACTTGCAAGTTGCAAAAAGCACCTCTCTTAATTGCCAGAGTATGAAAGTCAGATGTCCTCATATACCATCTGAAAAGATAACCATATTTTTTTTCAGCTGTGCTGTAGCCTCCATATCTTCCTGTCAAGAAGCTTCTTTTGGGACCGAGACAGGTCACGTTGGAAGTCAGTGGCTAATCAGCTCCCACTGCACATTGTCTGCTTTCAGCTTGAATTATCTTAGGCAGACATCCTGGCTAGCTGCAACACAAACCTCTGATGGCTTAAGCCTGAGAAGACCTGAGTTTGGCAGCCGCTAAGTTAGCGATGAGGAAAGGAAAAGAAATCCTATCTCTTCTGGTGCTCTTCCCGTCTTGGTTTCCCCACTGGAAATCAATAGGATGGTCGATAGTTGGTTTTGAGTTGTTCGCTACTTGCTGGAGTTTTCTGATGTAAACCTTGGGTGTCTGGGTTTCAGACGCTCTAATGTGTCAGAGGAGGTTTGATAGCTGCCACAGCCATCCCAAGTTACACTTTATTTCCAGTGACAGCCCTTGTAACATGAGAAGGGAATGAATTCAACAGTTATTAGTACACATCAACCTTATATGCTTACTGCTTTAGGGGAAGGGGGCAGGTTGAAATTTTTAGAGACATTGATTATGGTCTTTTTTGAACTATATGCTGAAAAAAATGCAGATATTTCTGGCTTCATTCAGAACTCCATGAGTACTGGAGTTTTTTACTCAGCTCTATGTAGAAATTCAGCTTGAAAGCACAATGGACTGGCTGAAAAAAAGGTTTTATTGGTTAAAAAGCACCCATTCAGTGTTCTTTTGTTAGCACTTCCATAACCAGAACCGCTAAACTAGTGACAATATTGCATATACGGTATTTTACAACATATGTTTTCTCTGTTCATGTGAACGACCTGTATCCATGAGGGAAGCTTGAGCTGTGAGAAATGTGCAGGTCTTTTCTGCGTTTGGTGAGACAGTCTTACCAGCATCGGTACAAGAGTTGTCTCTGGTGCAACTCTGTAATATGCATTTGTCTTTTGTGACAGTAGTTTGATGTCTCTGCCTCACCTGCTCTCATCTTCCACCACATCTCCTCCGCTCTTGCTTCTGGAGGTGACTCGGTTATTTATTCCTAAAGCACTAGGGTTAGGGTGCATTTTCTTCAGCGGCGTACTCTAAAACATTCAAAAAGAGGGTTGTTATTTGTATGGATGACTACCCACACGTACAGTAAGTTACGCTAACAGAATGTTGGAAGGCAGATTAAACACGAGCAGGGGAGCGCTGATGCCTCCAAATCTCGTTGTTGGGGAATCCATCCAGGTTGATGCTGTCTTTCTTCTACTGCTGGCAGATTTGGAGAAGGGATAGATGGCTGTGCACCACGTAGCAGTTCCTCTGCAACAGTAAGATGCTACAGACTCCTTTTTACTTTGTCTTCTACCAGCTCTTCATTCACACCTTTTGGCCTTAAGCCAAAGCTTTGCAGGATGGGACACAAGTGGTCAGAAGGAAGTTCTGTCTTTGGGTCTACACATGGACCTCATCCATGAGCTGCAGTGGGAGGTTACTTCAATGGCGAGCAGCTGAAAACTGAGCCTGGACCACACATATTTAAAAAGCTTAATCCAGTCCTCCTGGCCCTTCTCCCAAGGTAACTGTTGGTAGATTTCCATGTGGGTGCCTGATCCTATAAAGTGTCCATAGATTTCAAGGAAAATGTTAAAAGTTGTCCTGCCTTACAGGAGTATTAATTGCAAATCTGATTTTTAGATCCAAGAAAATCAAAATGCTTGGAGTGGGCCTAGAAAAGTCTTTGAAAATTGTGACAATACATCTTTCATATTACCAAAATGACACTGTTATTTAAAGCACTGAAATTGCTCTTTGAATTCTATTTCAATATTTAACCAATAACATTTAAAGATGTGCACATGAAGCAAGTATCTTACCCCAGTACACTTTTAGATATCAATCATGCTGTATTAATTGAAAGGATTTGGTCTAATCTCATAAAGAAACAGGCAAACTCTTGGCTTTTCTCTAAAGTAAAAATATATCACTCATGTCATCCATTACTGTGCTATAATTATGGTAAGTGAAGCAGAACAGAATCGATGGAGCAATTTATCAATGCATTCCCAACTATTCCACCACGGCTGACGTCATGCGGCTGCAGATACTGTCCTTCAATATAAAAGATATCCAGCAGTGTCAAGACTTTATTCTGATCTACTTCAGCATAATATTTTCATATTTAATATTGTCATTTCAATTATGGTTTAATTAATTTATTTCATTCACTATGAAATTACACTTAATTAGTTGGCTTTTAATTTTTTTTTCCCCCCAAATTAAAATTTCAAAAGGGCAAAAAAAGAGGGAGAATAAAAATCCCAGACATTATTTAATTCAGACTTCAAGGTCAAAAACCCCTTATAGTTTAAACTTTATGCTAATAGAGCATAAACTTGATCTTTCTGTTCCACTCTAAATTATTTCGAGATAAGAAGCAGAATATAATGTGTGTAGTAAGCATTTCCAATAGACATTTGTCTTCAGATATTAAATACTTCCCCAAAATGTCGTTTTGATACTCGGATACTGTTTAGTACCTTCAAATATTTGCCTTTTTACACACTCCGTTTTCCAAGTGTTGAATTTTACCTATATATTATCTTTTAAGTTTCATTCAAATAGGCTGACAGAGTTAGGGCTCGTGTAGACTAAACTTTAGTGAAACAGTCTTGGAGATAGCACTGTTTGTTCTGTAAGAACACTCACCACACATTCCTTCTGAAGTTATTAAATGTGTTTACACTACATTAAATATGAAAAATGAACTTCTTTGGTGCAGGGATTGTTTAAAATAGTGGGAGAAATATGGCTGCAATACCTTGCCATACCCCCGGCCCTGAGGAGCGGTACCAAGGCTCTTCTCCTGGCTCCTCCATCCTCCTCACGACCGGAGCGTCTTTCTGTGAAACACTTTTCCTATTCCTGGGCCAAAGCGGTTTCTAACAACCGTGCCTTTCTTCAACTGGCACAAAGTCCTCCTTGGGATTTTGGCACTGTTGGAGTGAAGAGCGCTTGGTCCAAAAAACACGCTGATCTTGTGGGGTGGGGAGAAGAAGGGAAGTGTTTGTTTACAACTCGCTTTGGGCTCTCTTAATAAACCAGACCTCGTTAAGATGTCTGGCTGCTGGGATGACTTTTTCTCCTCAAACTTTTCTTTTAGTCTCTGGGAGAGAAGCACATGGAAAAGTTCATCAGGAAATTAAAGCTGCGAAAGTAGTTTTTCTCACACAACAGCTGTGGGTTTACGTGTTGTTGTGTACAGTCCCCCTGTCATCCCCGGACATGGCATTTCCTTCTCCGGAGGGGCCTATGCTCCCTGGTGGGGTTTCCAGAACCTCGTTAAACAGTGACAAAAGGCAACATGTCTTCTGTATCCTGCCGTCCATGGTCTCTCCATTTCACTGCCGGTTCTGAGGGGAGCATTCCCTCCATCAGGGCTTCATGGGGTCCTTGGTGCCAGGGGCCATGACCAGGCTTCTCCAGCACCATGCCCGGGAAAGGGTTAAGGTGCCCGGGTGGCCTCCACAAAAGCACAATGTCCCTCTCTCTTTAAAGATGTAAACCGTCGTGCTGGGTGGATTTATGAAGGGTGAGTTTACCTGATATTACACGGTATTGTTTAATTTGGACTATATTTAACAAGCGCTGTGTTGAAACAGTGTCGGCGAGCTCTGAGAGCTTGCCAGGCACATTCTCAAAATGGTTGCCAAGCTGTAAGATGGCTGCCAAGGTCTGACTGCACTGAACAGGTCCAAAATGGTGACCAACTTCTCAGAATTTTCCTGCCGATTTTTTTTTTTTTTTTCTTCCCAAAATAAGGAAGATGCCGGACTTGGCACCAGGCTCTTGGCACTACGATTTATAGTGTCATCCAGAGATTCAAGTAGTTACTGTGTTCTTGTTTCACAGCACTTGGCAGAAAGCTGTGTAGGGGAGGACGTGAGGTGAAATAGCCGGTGTAAAATAACATTAGCGTTTTCCTTCCTTGGCTAAAATGTACCAAACACATTGCAAGGGAAAAAAAGTTTTTTTATTAAAAAGTGGAAGGTAGGATATTTGAAAAGAAATCAGCAGAGAGCAGCTTTGACCAAAGCTTCAGACTTTCCTTTTGGGCTGCATGTCTAAAGTACTGCAAACTTTATCTCCAACAGTTTTAAGATAATTTTTTTTTTTTATTTTTTTTTTTTTCCTGTATTTGTTTACTGGAGTTTATAGCAGTTTCTTTCTGGCAGTTGTGCTTCTTAGCAGATTGAAATAAAATCATAAGGGTGAATTAAAACACACTGCTGTTAGTGCTGATTAGAATTTTAGCTTAGTGTAAATACCGGATGCAGTGTCCAACTTTTCAGGGACTTGGCATAGACTCAACAGGGATCTCCGGGCTGCACAGGAGACAGTGTGTGCTTGCAAGCTTTTTAAATACTTGGATAGGTGAAACTTACTGCTTCTGCTGGCGTGCTAGCTCATTTGTTGTCTGTATAATGCATTATGTAGTCCAAGGTGGCTGTAGAAAAAAAAGGAAAAAAGCGAAGGATAAGAATAAAAGGCAAATAGTTTGATTTTTATTTATATTCTGACCGTCCCGTGCTGAATGCTTGCCTGTGCATACAAGCGGTAAACATAGTCCTAGCTAATTTTTGGATTGCGCTTGAAAATAAACAGATTGCCTAAGGACAAATAATTTTGAAAATGTTAAATGGGTCTTTATGCAGCTGGAAAATATTTGTAGTTACAATAACAGAATGGTAGAGTCTTTCTTTCAATGGAAATACTACTCAGGTGGGTTATATTAGTAAAAACTCCATTTCTCATAGTCTCACTCTCAGCCTACAACTTGTCAGTTTTCATCTGTTAGGAGTTTTCAGCATCTCGAATGACCTCTTGAATATATTTTCACCGTTTAAGGAAACAACGGAAAAGCAAGGCCCATCATCCAGGGGTGATGCGACAGCTTCCCTCAGTCAGTCATTTGGAAGGTATTAAACCAGCAACACAATCGACACCTAAATCCAAATGCTTCATCTCTGCTATTGGATGTCCTCTACTAGTGCTGGGTCAATAGGCCACATCATTTCTTCTGCAGGAATGGCAAGGACCGCAAAATTTACTTTGGCCTTATCCATTTGCCTGAGGAAATTCAGCATTTTTTGCTGTTTATATCCACAGTTCTCCCATAACCTATGCCTTTATGTCTTTGTAGAGGTTATAAACATCCCTTTAGTTCAGTTTCACCCTCTTTCACTGGCAACCTATACATCCATAGTACTTCTGTAGAGCAGGGTATTATATTTAATGATGTAATTTGAACTCTTGATTCTGTGGTGAAACGATGAGATTAAGACACACAGCCTCTAAAAAAAGTATTGGATACCAGTCAGGGCACATGGAGTTTAATTGAGCCAGATGCATTTATTGAGATTTATACCAGATTCTCTGAAACTTGTTTTCAGGATATTTTAATATTATGCAGCACCAAAATTTAGAGCAGTGCAAATTCAAGGGAAAAAAAAAAATCAAGAAAAGTTTTGCTTATCAATGCAAGAAATCGTTGTGGAAGCTAGAATTGAGCACTGCTGTCCTTAGGGAAGACTTTTAAAGAAAGATTAGAGGAAGATACTGGTGTTGCGTTCTCAGTTTCACCTCTCTTTCTTTCTGGCCCTTTAATAAAAAATGATTAATTTAAAGGACAATGCTTTAAATAAAAAAGTGCAGCGTTTAGGAAATTCTAAGCCTAGCTGTATACACCAGCATAAAAATAGTGCAGCACCACTTTTTTGATTGAATCTAGGAGTTTATTCTGCTGTATGATTCTTGCTTTGGTGTTGGAGGCCTAGGTAGACAAACCCTCATCATCTGCTGCAAACCTACTTTGAGGTTACTAAAGTTGACTGTTTATTTATTTACATAAACATTGAAACATGCCTAGTTTATGAAAACTGGACATAAACTTTGAACATAAAAGATTTGGGAGCCACTTCCATGTTGTAGCTTGTACTAAATTATCTCTGGGCCATTTTATCCCCTCACATTAGCGTGACTTCTGCATGTAAAACTTTTCTTTTGACTTACACACCAGTGAGTAGGAGGAGAGTTATGTCCGTGGTACTTTGCTTAAAGTAGCCATTATTAGTTCTAGATTCATTATACTCTTGTATAATGGAAACAACTCTATTGAAACTAAAGAAAATGTGGAGTGAATATTGTGAAACCGGTAGGACGGAGAAGAGGATCGGGTCTTTAGTTTACAACTTTTCAGACCTGCAAATTTGTCTCCCGTGAACAGAAATGAAACCCTTCAGAAGCTTTTGGCACTTTTGCTTGTTTGTATATTCTTCGTATACACATCGTGTGCATCTGTGTGTCTGTGTGTACGTATATATGATATGTGTAAAAGTACTTTTTATATAGTAACTTTCTGCATAGGGCAACCCAAACAGCTGTTATTCCTTTTTATAGCTTCTTTAATCTATGTGCCAACAAGTCAGTTTACAAAATCTGTTTTGTTGATGACTGCTGCGATAATAATTGTGGTGTTTTGTGGCTTGGCAAAAGCCTGGGGTCTCCTCCGAGGACTCTTGCCAAAGCCTTTGAAGGGGTTGAGGTGGATTCACTGCCAAAATGAGTCACCACTCTCTATTTTATTTAGTGTCCTTCTGCCAAGGCCTTAGACACTTTCTGTTTTCATTCTTTTGTAGGCTTTCCTTCCCACATTGTGGTTTCCTTCACAGCCAGAGTAATGTGTTTGCCAGCATAGGTGAGAGAGTGTGGCTGACTCTCCAAATGCCACTGCTAGACTATGCTTAAGGGTTAGTGGTTAAGCTATTGTGCTTTCTCAAAATGAATGTGCAAGATTTAATTATATGCCTATGAATTATAAATAAAAAAAAACCTGCTGCCTCTGATACAGCACAGTGCAATAACCTAGAGTAAGGTCAAGGGATTTCAGAGGCCTGTCAGTGTTTACTTCTCCGAGGCTCTGTACTGCTGCATCCTTTGAATTATTTTGCTTGTGATTGTGCTGGTCAAATCAGAGATGAGTTGCTCCTCTGGAATAAATCTTTTTTTTCTTTTTGTCTGAGTCTGGCCTTTCTGCTAACTTTCCTCTCCATCGGGAAGCAGATAATTGTTCTGTTCACAGTGGAATAACAGATGCATAGTAGTTATCGTAACACTTCGCATGTCCCACCCAGATGTCTCAAAAAATTTGAGCAACCAAGATGAATGGATCTGACATTCTGACATCCTTCATACAGATGTGAAAACTGAGGCACAGAGAAGTGAAGTGATTCAGTCGAAGTCACATAGGAAGTCTGTGTGAGGCCTGGAAACAGAACCCACATCATCTGACTCATTGGCCTTTGCTTTAACCACAAAAACTTCCTTTTTCCCGCTATACTGAAAGTGATATGTTTTGGCCTTATTTTAGATAAAATGTTAGATGTAGAGATGGCCTAGATAGCCTTACAGTAAAATGTGTAATTCCTACTCGGGCGATGTTGGATGATATGAGTCATGACTTATTACAGTATCTGTGGTTTCCTCAGTGCTGTGAGGTTTTGGTATGAATGAGGAAAGCAATATGGGGATTTCAGTGAACTGTTAAGCAAAATTACTGTGGAAAAAACACATGGCACTCTAAAGAGTAACAGCAGTATTAGCTTCTCAAACCGATTTTCTGTTCCTCATCAGTAAAGCTTTACACTAGGAGGTAGGCAGCTGGGTAGTTCAGTACTGACTTACGAGCCTTGGTTTTAAAGAGCCTGAAGGAATTAGTCATTGTGTTCCCCAAAATCATACCTTTAAGAGACTATACACACACAGAGGCAAATACAGAGATGATCCTGCAGGATTTTGAGTGTCACACCTGTTTCTCCGGTGAGGATCTAGATGGGAGCCTACAGTTGCTCCACAGTATTTGCTATCAAGCAAAATTATTCCGAGTGCGTATTTTAGAACATTAAAAAATTACAAATGTTAGCAGACAATATAGTCCTTTGTATAGTTGTGGAGCGAAGCCAGATCAGGAGAAATGTTTTCATCGGTTCTTTTCAGTGTGTTTCACTCTTGATTGCCTTCTCCCTGTCTTTGGAGATCGGCACAAAGGCTGTGCAGTCCACAGTCCTATCCAGGCCTGTAAATGGTGTGACCCTCTGCCTAGCAGTCTAGTTTGGGGTGAACTTTACCCAGAAAACAATTTAAACCCAGGAATTTTCTATGTCCTTAACAATGCATAGATCTCATACCCTCTCCATATACAGCAATATTTTAGCCTTCATCCTCACACCTCTCCAACTTGCTTGCGTTTTTCTTTCATACCGTTTCTTCCCCTCTCCCTTTGTCTCCTTCTGCATCGCTCCTTTATTTGCTTCCTGTATCCATATGCCAGCTGCCTGGTTTTATTTTGCTGTGACTATCCGTATATGTGCTGTACATTTCAAAGCCTTCTTTTTCCTCTCTTATTTTTGGTAGTTTGTTCTCCAAGAACAGGACAGCAAATCATTGTGTCTTGCTCTACCTGAAGTGTCTTCAAAAGAGTAAAACTGGCAAAAATAACGAGTCCTGGCGAAGTTCACTTAGGAGGAGTCCACGCAGATAAAATTCCTCTGCCTGGAAGCACTTTGTTCACCCCAGCCATTTGTCATTGCCAATTAGTAGTGAATGTTCAGGTTGGGTCACTTGCTATCTGCGAGTGGTAAGATGGTACATCCTTTGGAGTCCAGGTCCCTCCTGAGATAACCTGGCTACACGTAACCAGGGTTTCTTAGGTTTTGGAGTTTGCAGATTTAAAATGGAAGTTGTAACTGGAAAGAGACCACTCTCTGTTTTGCAGTCCAAATTAAACTAATGGTAAAAACAGATTAGGCCTTTCTCTTTTCCATGTTACTCAACATTGGAAGATAGCTACAGGTCTCTTGTCCCGAGCAATTGAGTTGGACTAGATGATCTCCAGAACGAACAGGTATGGAAAAGGGAAAGGGAGAAAAGGAAAGGAAGAGGAAAGAGAAAAGAAGTTCTGTGCCTTTGGGAGATTTCCAGGGACAGATTGTATCCCTGTCCTTGGGCATGACATCAGGAACAAGTTTTCTGCAATTCCCTGTACCAGACAGCTTCTTGTTTTTAATGAATCTAGTAATCATAATTTTCTTTTGAGAGCTGTGTCCTTTTTTCTTCAGAAAATATGTGGTGTTCTTCACTCAAGTAACATTTCAACTTTATATGGAGTCTGGGTGACTGTGACTGAATTCCATTTTAAGTTAAAAGATGATTTATATAGTTCAGCAGCAGCTTGCCTAGGTTATCTGTGTGCTGTGGGTTACAGACTGTGCTTCACCAGTGACAACATTAACAACGCAGGCTTTATTTACAAGAGGTTTATAGTGATACCACAACTGATAGAAATCTCTGTAGTTCCCCTGGTTTTAATGGAAGTATTCCAGATCTAGCTGTGGATCTGATCTTTGACACAGCATTCCACAATTTAAATTACCCCTACACTTCAAGTAAATCCTGCGACCTAGTGCATAATTATCATTGGGAGAACCTGTTTAATTAAGAGGCAAAAAACCCACTTTGCCATAGAGACACGGTATATATTTATTCCTTTTTCCCCTCATACTGTGGTTTTTTATTATTATTTGCTGGCTACTGTAGCTCTAATTCAAAAGTATAAAAGTTAGGAGACAGAAAAATAAGAGCATGTGGTATATTCTTCATCCTGCAAAGGTACTAGTTAAAGAAATTATTCCTTCACTTACAGATAAGTAACATTACAAGCAGAACAGGAAGAAAACTCTGTTCAGTAAAAACTTCTAAAACACAATAATGGAGCCTGCACTCTATCATATGAGTGAATATATTGCTTACCTTGCAGAAGTAGATTGAGGGTATTCATGGCCACTGGTGAATTCCCTTGTGTGTAGTAATCTCTGATTATTTGCACCTGAAATTCTTCACCAGCATAATGTTCTGTAGCCGAGGCTTATATAAAGTTCCGTTTTTATTAATTCAACCTTATAAGCACAGTACTTGGTTCACATTCATGATTGCAATTATTTATTTAAGTAGAAAGAGATATCTAGAAAACATTTAGTGGATTACTCTGAATCTCAGAGGGCTCTTTTATATACAGTATTTAATGAGCAATCTACTTTGGAAAATAACTAGATTTATTGTGGGTAGCTATCCTTAACCCAAGTGATGTGGTATAAATAAAGTGGAAGCCACTTTTAAAACTATTACAATAATAGGAGCACTGAAAGAAATAAAAAAAGAAAAGATTTTTTTTTTTTGGTATGGAAAGCCATAAAATGTACAATGGTGCAGCAGAATGAATGAGTGCCTGTTCAGAAGGGAAACTTTCTGTGCACCAGAAGGCTAACTGCTGAAATAATGGAGCCATTCACAAATATATTTTTTTTGTGTAGCAAATAATAAAATAGTTGGACAATGAAGTCTCCTCAAGTGCATAATAGATAAAGAAATTAACCACCAAAAAAAAAAAAAAAAGGGAATAAAATTCCATCTTCAGGAACATGGTTGAATCATTAGAAAATATTTGCAAAGGCTGGTCCTTTGTCTGAAAGTCTGTGTGTGCTAAAGCCTGTTGATGCTCACAGGGCAGGCTGTTTTCTGCACTCTAGAGAGGCTCAGCCCCAAGGACTGGTGCACCCTCCACTCTGCGTGGCCCATCGCAGCTCCGAGGTTGTCCTTCTTCTTCGTGACTGGAGCTCTTTGCCCCGCCAGGATCCCCGTGGGTGGCAGGGAGGCAGCTTTGGCCAGGAGCATAAAAATGGGATCTCCGGCTAAGGATGCTGCAGCTTGTGAGCAGCGTGGGCCTGAGCCGAGGTGTGTGAGCATCGACTCTATGAGAAAGAAAAGGTTTAATCAAGCCGGGAGTTTCAGCCCAGTCAGTCCTGAGTACATAAATACTCAGCCAGCGTTTATTCTTTTTGCTGTTCTTCGCGCTCAGCGTTAGTTTTAGGCACTTTTTAGATGTGCTCCATTATCTATGCCTAAAACAGGGGGCCAATACACTACGTTCCTTATCATACTACATTATTGACACCGTAGGTAGAGCTGAGGTAGTATTTTAAGTCTAAATCATGTCTCTCTGTGGTTTCCATATTTATTAAAGGACTCGGATGCATATAATGTAGTCTTTCCTTCATGGGTTTGAGACGGAACAAAGCCAGCAGAATTACTTTATACTTTTTCCCATTTTTATTTATGACTGGTTGGAGCCAGAGCTCTGAAGATTTACACTTGGCACTAGAGTAAGATGCTGTGCTTGTCCTGCTCTCCTGGTAGGCCTAGTAAATCGTAAGCTCTTTGAGGCCAGGGCTCTCGCTTTGTTCTGTGCTTACACAGCGCTTAGCAAAATGAGGATCTGCGGGGTGGCAGTCCTGGGTGCAGTTCTGATAATAATTAGTGATACTTGGGCTTGGCAGTGAGGTCCCTGTGACAGGGTTAAAGGATAAGAGCCCTTTCCTACATCACATGAAGCAGGAGCGGTCCGTAGGTGTTTCGACAGCCTCAGATATGGGAAGAGTCTCTGCTTGGATTCTGGTACCTGCGTAAGGTTGATAAACCTGCAAAGTCAGATATTTGGTGCATTCACCCCTCCAGTGTCCTTGCTTCTTGATCTCAACAGCACACAGCAAATTGTCCTGGAATACATCCTGGGTATTGCTTTTGAATAAGGAGCAGAGAAAAATCAGGAAAGGAGTTTGCCTAGTGGGGGAGAATAAGACAGTCATAATTTATTACAGGCTTGCCTGTCATGACTAATGGATTCAGCCCCTATTAACTGAGCTGTGACACTTAAACTGACTATTTTTCTTCACCTTCTTCCCTCAATTTGGACCAAACCACACACCTAGCAAGAAAGACATTCTTCTTTTCTCCAGGGTAGATTTTTGGTGGGTGGAATGAAGGGGGACTTCAGGGACAAATCCACCGCCACACGCGTATGCCATAGTCAGGGTTACACGGCACCGTCGCTTCTGCTCAGAAGTTTGAGTTTCAGGGCACGTGTATTAAAACACCACTGTGTAAACTTCGGTGGTATCTCTGGCTGCCTTCCCTCTTTCCCTCTGCTGCCCTTTCCCACTCTCCCCTGCTATTCCTGTTTTATTTAGCCTGCCACAATAAAATTAGTATCTAGCAGAGAGTAGGCAAACAAGAGCTCTGCAATCATCTGCTGACTCAGGACTGCAGACACCTTGGTGAGTCCAGGAGATGAGCACTCCCGCTGAGATGGGCATGGAACATCCATAATGCCGTAGTGATACCAGAACAAAGTGACACAAGAAGTTCGCAGATGTTTGGAGGAAGGATCTGATAGGATGAGGGGTAATGGGTTCAAACTGGAAGAGGGTAGATTTAGATTGGAAATTAGAAGGAAATTCTTTACCCTGAGGGTGGTGAGACACTGGCACAGGTTGCCCAGGTGGGTTGTGGATGCTCCATCCCTGGAGGTGTTCAAGGCCAGGTTGGATGGGGCCTTGAGCCACCTAGTCTAGTGGGAGGTGTCCCTGCCCATGGCAGGGGGGTTGGAACAAGATGATCTTTGAGGTCTCTTCCAACCTAAACCATTGTATGATTCTATGACATATGGTTCGGCTAGAACAAGATGGTAACTTGTATTGATCTCTGTCTCAGGTATTAGCCTATTATGAACAAATTACTTTATTTTGTGTATCTCCACCTGCTTGTGCTTTAGTTTGGCTATTTGGTTATAAAAGAGTATTAGGGTAGAATTTAGTTTTTGTACTGGAATTTGTACTGCTGACTGGCTAGCTGGGGCTCTTTATTATTAATACAGAACAAACAAACAACAAACATTTACAGAACAAGCTGATTTTTCAAGATGAAAGCAAATCCCCATTCTATCTTCTACAATCAGTATGTAAAGTCTCAGCTAAAAATATAGCAAGTGTTGCAGACACTTATCAAATTGACAGCAAGTGACCCAAAGCTGTTTTTTTCTGTTCTTTAAAACACGAACTGTGGTTTCAAGATCACATTCCTTTTATTCTAATGCTATGCAACATTTGTTAACTCCATCTTGATACAAGGATGAAAGCCCTCTTCTCATCTTTACTTGGCTTTACTTGGTCTGGTGAATAAATATAGTAAATCACTGGGTAAGATTTTGAGGGGGTTTTGTGGGTGGTTTTGTCGTTTGTTTTTTGCTTCAGGGAAGTTAAACACTTGAATGGGTTGTCCAGAAAGGATGTGGAGGCTGCATCTTTGGAGATACTCAAAACTCGACTGAGCAAGGTCCTGAGCAACCTGCTCTAATTGGTCTTGCTTTTATCCGGGCTTGATGAGCTTCAGAAGACCCTTCCAACAAACTATGCTAAAATTGTTAGACTAACAGTAAGTCACAAAATCAGATAAGCAATCATAGCTTATGCAAAGAAGGCCAGACTAACTTTCTTGCTGAGATATACTTTAGTCAACTTGCTCAGGGCAAAATTCCATCTTTATACTTCACAAAAATAGAGGGCCACTCCTCAGCTGAAATCACAATGTACTGAAATACAATTATACTTAAATATAAGGCAGAATATTTAATAATATATAATAATGATTACACACTAAAGCAAGAAAGCAGTGACTAAACTGAAGAGCCCAAATCTAAGATGTAGAGAAGGGATGAATTTTTACTCAGAGCAGGACACATCCAACAGTTTCTGTACCCCTGTTTCCTGCAGGGCCATGTCGGTCTGCTACAGTGCTCAGTGGCCAAGTTGAATGGAGAATTTGGACTTTGAGTGTAGTTGGTTCTGTGTCTTTCTGGGGAGCATTTCAGGGATACCTTCTATATTTCCATAAAAAAACTGCATCAAATTTTTCATAGCCACTGAACCTCCACCAGATCTACAGGAAATCTCAGTTGTTACTTGATAAGCAGGAGTTCAGACAACTCAAAAGACAAAACATGTTTAAACTTTCTTTTCTCTAGTTCTGACTCATCTTAACATCCTTAAGCCAAATTATTCCTTGTTGTAGCACTGTTAGTTTAAATACTGCTACCAAGGATACCATTTCATAGGGAGTTACAAGGTTGAAAAGAGGCTCTACACATCACCTGGTCTAACCTCATGCATAACAGAAGCCATAGGACCCCTTAACTAATTTCAGGCTCAAACCCAATAGAGCATTATTTTTGGCATAATCCTTATTTCAAAATTTCTAGTGGTTTAGAATCCATTATTTCTCACTGCAGTTCTTTTTCTGTACCCTCAAAATAAGAAGTGGACATTTAATTTTAGATTTGTTCAAGCTTCAGCTTCCAGCCCTTACATCTGCTAGACTGGAGAACTCCATGAAGAAATTTTTATCCTTCAAGTAGGTACTTCAGGTCTCTTCCATCTTCTATCAGATACCAAAAGCAGGTTAAGCTCCTTACTATGTGGCATGATTTCTAATCCTTTCATTATTCTTTGAATGCTTCCTTAAGCTATTCAACAGGGAAAATCCTGAATCTCTGTATTATTCATGAAGTAGAACTGAACGCAGTATTTCAGCAGCCATCATATCAGTGCCAAATACAAAATATTACCTACATACTCTAGGTACCCCTTTTTAAAGATCAAAGCAATCACATTTCTTTAATGGAAGAATGAAAAATTACTCTTAACACATACAGTTGAGGTAAGCCAAAGTATTACGTTCTGCTCTAAATGGATGATTAAATACCTTATAGAAAATGAAGGGGGGGGGGAGATGGGTGGTAATCAGCCAAAGTGCTAATCATTTTCTCAGAATATCCTAAAGCCCAGGGTAAAGGTACCTCTACATAGATACCAGATGTGGGTTTAAATTCCTGCTCCATAGGTGTACTAGGAATTCCTTCTAGCTTTAGAAGCTGACAGACATCTGGACATCTCATGTAGTCAGAGTTGTCTTCCTCCATCCCTCCCCCACTGAACAAAGGGCTGAATTCTCTTGTACTGAGACTCAGACTATTTTTATGGCGTTTATGGTGTTTCTTCTGCTCAGCACGCTACCTTCCAAGGACTGAATATATGCTGTACCTCAAGTGTCCCACTGGGTGCCCTGATTCACTTCAAGCTGTTTCAGGGCATGGGATTAAGACAAGCTCCAGGTGAACATCTTATGCTGGAACCAAGCCTGCCCTGACTCTTCTGCATAGCCAGGAATGTCCCAGCACATATGCATACAGACAAATCTACCAAGCTCTATCATGAAAGTCATGATTTCTTATGTAGCAAGACACCACAGGCAGTGTAGACAGATGAGTTAAAGGCATCCTCTTGACAGATTAATGTCAAACTGGGAAGGTGGAACAGTGGTTTTAACTCAGTCTCTGGTCAGCCATCCTCTAGACTGCAGAGACTATGAACTCCATCCTCCACACCTCTCTATCACCTCATGCATTAGGTTAGGTGGCCCTGCTAATTCAGAGTTATAAATTCCAGTGGAGATCAGGCATTGCAAACTGGAACCCTGCAGGTCTAAGATCTATTCATTAATCTAACCATAAACCATGGTCCCTAATGCTCAGTCACCCTAGCAAGTGCTTTTGAGGAACACCCAGAAGACCTATAACAATACCTTGCAAGACACAGTGAAGACAAAAATGCAATTATGGCTCCTAGACTCTCTTGACTCAGAGGTAATTTATGTGTGGGTAATAAAAACTACAGCTTACATGAAAGTGACTTCCCCTGTCTGACTCTAATTGTTTTATGGATATTTATTGCCTAGGAACCTCACAGTTTCTTCAGTAATAACCATTGGATTTACAATAGATTCCAAGGTTTCCTACTTTAAAGAAAGTTCATGAGTGTCTGAACAGATCTTGGCTTCTCTGCCTTGAGATTCATGCAGACTCAGACTCATGCAGTATTGATATATATTAGCAAGTTTTAAGTCACCTAGCTAATCATCACTGAGCAGCTACAGAAACATGGAGTGTTGTCTGGGTGCATGGCATCAACATTTACAGAATGAATTTTGCAACCCATCTGAGCAGAGTGCTACTGCAGCTACATTGCCTGCTGCATGCACAGTAGCTCTGCTAATGCATTTTAGATATTACTCCCTGTGCCACAAGTGCAGTAATGGCTTCAAAATAGACATTCTCTGTGGTGTTGATTTTTTTTTTGTAAAGCTAAAGAAAAGATTGATAGCCTGATTAGTTTGTTATTATCATTTGCAACAAATCATCAGCTGAGGTAAATACATGTTGCTCTATTCAATTCAGGGAAACAAAACTTCAGCAGGAGGATTTGAAAGGTAGGGAGGGACTTCTTTTGAAGATAGTGATATGAGCCAAGGATAAAGGACATGAAAGACCCTTCAGTAATACTGCTAATCTCTTCTCTGCTATTGCAGGATTACTCTAATATAAGCACATGACTGTGATCATCTTCCTTTAGTTAAAAAAGAAAAGGTTTAATGGAATAAAAAATAAAGACAACCTCATATCCCTCAAATGTAGCATTTCTGACCCTCCTTTAATGTATTTAGACATTATTAAGAGTATGAGTCTTTAAAGGTTCAATTTTAATTCAGTTTCTACCCAGTAAGAAGCAGTAGAAAGGGAGACCTCTCATCTTTGCTCTTAGGAGGAGAAAATACGTAAAATCATGGAAGTGTTAACATTGGAAGGAGGGTCAGGAGCAGGACAAGAGGTTTGAAATTCCTTTACAAATAACATGAGTCACTTTAAGTTCAATGCTCACAATGGTTGGGCTACATTGCAGTAAGAGTCATTGTAGGTGTTTTGGCTGTGAAATGAATCAGAGGTGTTTCATAAATGCACAGTTGGCTTCCTCTTCACTGGTGAGTATGACCTCTCCTCAGTGGCAGAAGCAATCCACTCCAAAACACAATGTGAAAACTCCTAGCTTAAAACAATAAAAAAGGTTTCGTCTGTTTTCTGAGGAAGTGACAAAGTAGTCTTGTGTAACGCCTTAAAAAATTAGCCTTTTAGTGGTGCAGTGGGACTGATAAGGTTTGATGCATTTTTTCTGGTCTGGCATCAGCTTCTTTTTTGGCTTTGGGTAAGTAGTTTCAGATGCATTTACACCAAATATCGAATCAAAATTGGAGCTATGAGTCTTATCCTGTTTCTCATTAAAATTATTAAAACCCTTACACTCTAATTTGAGTGTACTAATTTGAGCAACTGTTTAAAATGAGCTGTGAAAACTTCTAATACTACTTGAGATAGCCCAGGTAGGAGTTTTACCTGAAGTCTACAAGCATCCTTAGTCTCTCAGAGATTATAATACTGCTTCATGACCTTGTATGGCCAGACTGTACACTATTAAGTATTTCAACAGCAGTTAGCACAATTACCTGAAACTCTAGCTTGGAGCTTTGGAATACTTTAGCACTAACCTTGAGGGTAGTCTTACTTCCAGTTTTCATTAGCAAAAGGAGTTGGCAAATTGCCAAATGGAAGATGCAAAGTGCATCTTTTATAACAAGTGGAAAACTGCTTCAGCATTACTAGTTTTATTTTATTTGCTTTTGCTATTTTTAAGGATTTTTCTTGGTTTTGCATTGCATTTTCTTTTTGCTCTTTGGGTTGTTTAATTTCTGATGTAACTGGATTTTGATGCTGGATGCTTGATGCAGGATTATCAATGCTCTATACTTTAGATTATAATAGGTAGCTATAGAAAAACTGAAGGCATTTTGATACTGTCTTCAGATACCAGTTATATAGACTTACCTAAAAAAAAATAACTGGGCTCATTTTTAGAAAAAAATAATCTTAAAAAGAAGGAAGACAATAAGATGCTTTGAACCTTATCTCCACTTGCTACACAATTAACTGGTCTCACACATTCAAGGAGGTGCACTGTTCACTTCCTCTCCATAGGAAAAGAATGACCATGCTTGAGCCTGGAAGTCTAAGAGAGGTTTCAGGAAATGAGAATGAACTATCAAATTGACTGTGTTAATTGCTCATATTTAACTTAATTTGTCTTTATCTTTCCATAATGTATTTAGAGACTTCAGTAAGATTCCTTCTTAGCTGTTATTTTGATAGGCTTTCTATTTCTGTGAAGTAAATAGGAATTACAGAAAAAGATACTGGATAGGGCAGTAATGTAAAAGAAAGAAAAAATTAAAGAAACAATAGATGAAATGAAGAACTTTAAGCATAACAGCGATCCTCCTTAATTTTGGTGGGGCTAGGATTTCACTCTGTCAATAGTAAGTTTCGTTACTGCCTTCAACTGAAAAGGCCTGAATCAGACTGCAGAATGAGGATGTTTGTGGAATTTGGAGATACTGAAGTATGTACTTAAGCACACATGGTGGCATACAGAAAGCTGCCAGCTCTAAAGAATGCTAAATACATAATGAAATTTCCTGAAAGAGAGAAATCATCAGCAAATCTCAAAGGGCCAATTTCTGTAGGGCTGAATACACTCAATACTCCTACTGAATTAAAAAGAATTTCAAATTAGAGAGGGTTTGGGGTTTGCTTTGGCGAAGCAAATGTAACAATGAGAATAATTTAACCATTGGTGGCCTAAGGATGTGGCAAATTCTTAGTCTTGCAGTGCTTCAGGCATTCCAAAAAGATGGTGTAAATCAGACTGAAATTGTGGTTGTAATAAAGGTATCGGTGGTTGAAGATGCGTGTATTGAGTCATACAAGAGGCCAGAGCAAGTAATTGAAATTATTGTTTGAAATCATGCACTCAGCATCTTACAGGGAAGGTGCAAAATGTGCAACTGATCTCATCTAAATTTGGCTGCATTAAATTTAGTTATTGAGATTAGTCATTTTCATTCCTAAAGAGTCAATGGAGGGAGATAATAAGATGAGGAGCCTTTGGGAGGCGTCTGTTTCTCTCCGCTGACTCTACAGGCAGATCAGGATGACTGAATTACATTGATTAACTTGTAAACGGCAAAATTAATTCAGTCAACTCTCCTTATATCAAAGTATGGTCCTTTTCATTTACTGAATGATGATTTATCTTCTTGGTTCCTTCTGTCTGGGCCTATTGGGACTCTTTGGGTTTATTCCTGATTTATATTGCATAAGGAAAAACAGAACCTCTCCTGCATTCACTGAAAGGGCTAATGGTTTTCATCGATGAGTACAATATGCAGTGAATTCGTGCAACTGGCAGAAGAGACTAGACAGATAAAAACTTCTGAGAGACTTGGTCTATTTGCATAGAGTTCAACACCTTGTTTTTATTGTTTACAATCTTATATTATTTATAACATAAAAATAGGAAGATTTGACCTCTGCTTTATACACTGAGTTCAACAGAGGATCTGGTTTGTGTTAATTTGGTATCTGCCGGAAAAAAAGAACACAGCTATTTTTGTTAGGCTGGACACATCCTTTAGAAGAGGTCTATTTTTCTCTTATACAAACATCCAACTATAGACCTAATCTACATTGCTCTCATGAAAGGAAAATTCATTTCACAACACTTGTCCTACATTATCAAATAGCCATCTCTCACAGCTAATTTTATCAAATTCAGAAATACATGAGGAAGTGTAAAATATGTATTATACAATTTGTTAACAGATCATGGAAGAACTGTTGGCTTTTGTCCTTAGGTGTCTGATTTGGAAAAGAACATACAATACTGTTGAGCAGCTCTAAATCTTACATTTCCTGCATTTAAGTAATCTTATTTTTGTACTTAATGGGAGTACTCTGGAATACAAAGTTACTCACATGAACAAGTTTTTATACTACCATTTCTGTTTCAGTGCTGGAGAACTCGACCCTGTGGGTAGTCAGTGCCAGTTGCCCATAAGTAAATAAACAGAATAAGTAATATCTGGTCCTGCTATTGTGCATATAGTGTGTCTGGGAAAAATAAAGGAAAACAACTTCTACTCTGCTAGCTGTGTATGTACAGGACAAATTAATCTCTTAAAAAGCTCTCCACATAATTTGAGTGGTGCATTTTTGCCCTTCACAAATGTTTTTCTGGGGAAGGAGAATTCCTCTGCTAGTGGCTTCACCTTCACATGTATCATTTCTCCATGGGGAATAGCCAGGAAGCACTGAAATCAGTAATGCACGTAGCAAACTACTTTATGTGCTAATTTGAGTTCTACTTTAGCTGGGCTTTGTTTTCAATTAAGAACAGGTGCAATTTCATAGTTTTATTTTGCCTGTCATCTAGACATCTTCATCTTCTCTCCTAAGAAGGATAGTTTTATTTATTTTAGAAAATTTAAGTAAAAGACAAGGGAGTTACTCCCTCAGTTGCAGTAGTTTTAGACCAGGGATAAAGCTGATCCTAAGTATACAAAGAAAATCAAGTTCAGATGCTGCTTTTTATTTTGGGGGCAAAATGAACGAGCAAAGTGCTTAGGAAAAGGCCCACTCAACGTAAAGGCTGATAAACAAGGTGGATCTTCTCTACATAGCCTCTCTATTTCTGTGTTTATGGCCAGAAAAGAAATGCCCAATTAACAGGGTATATATGGAAAAAGAACATTCTACTACCTCAGCCTGAGATCTGTGGAAAATTCAGTGTTAACGCTTCCTGCCTTCTCAGAATTATTTCATTTTTAAAATTTTTCACAGCCTTGTCTAGAGAAGAAATAGAGTCATATGATGATGGAGATACAGCCCATTTCAAACTCTGTTTTGTTGTGATCAAGTCTGTTAGTATAACTGATTTCAAAGGAACTCTACTGTAATGTAAATGCAAATAAGATTAATCTATCTATAAGTATTTAAAAATATTGGACCTTGTTTAAGCCAGGAGTGGATCAATTTAGTGAAAGCTATGACCTGGAGGCTAATTTAGCTGAATGAACTCTTACCAAAATAAGAGCATCAACACAGGAGTTTGCACTGTTTTAGTTAAACTGATAATATAAATAAGCAATAGCTAACTTTAGTAGAACTGCACAAATTTGTAAAATTTATCTAACATGTCATAAAGCATGCATATCTTCAGGCTGATACCTGTTGGCATACTTATCTTGATTCAGTGCAGCTGATGAACAGGAAAAGGATAGACCAAAAAGTAAGGAGGAGCAAGAGTTTGTTTCATTCATTACATACAGTTTTTATGAACATCTTGAACAAATAAGAGTTAAAAAGAGTATACTGTTTCAGTGTGGGGCCATTAAATAGAAGTGCTGTGAAGAGGTCCGGAATTATCAGCAGCTGAATCTGTTGTAAAGCACCAACTGTGAAAATTGCATTCAAAACCATGACTTGATACTTGGACTTTGGACTAAGCAGTAAGCTATGCTAAGAGGGTGATACTGTTCAGTACTATTTTTACAACACAGTTATAAACTTGTAAAATAGACCACGTGTCTGACAAATATGTAGTGAGGCACAGTGTTTTTCAGCAACAGTTTGTTGAATTATATATTTTGTATTTACATACTCAATTTCAATTATCTGTTTGGTTTTTGTTTGGTTTTGTTTTGTTTTTTCAAAAAATGAGAGAGGAACTAAAAAAGTTCTAAGGCTGAATCTTTATTTCAAAGTACTTTTCGAAATATATATATTTTTAATGAATAATACAGCAAAACAAAAGTGTCTGAACCAAATAGAACACTTCAGGTTGACTGTGGTAACATTTTTTTATTTTGCCACAGCAAAAAAATAGTGCCCTATTTCAGTCTGAACTATCTTTTCCTCCTCATCCTTCCTCTTTCTTATTTCAGAAAATGAAGCAAACCAGCCCTTAATTTGCATAGCTCCACCTGTATGTCAGAATTTTTTATGACCACCAAGAACAAAGACCAACTTACACTGACAGCAGAGCTATTAGTAGGGCAAAGAGGAGGTGAATGTTGATTCTGGGGGGATAGTGGCATAAATATGGTACCAAAGAGCTTTGAAAGAAATAATGGCACAGATATGCATGTCTTTTCTTTGTTTGTTAGTCTACACTTTGCAGATACCCTTTTAGGTGGAAAGAACTTACTCATATGCTGCATGAACCTGCTGCCTGGATCGGTGCCACTTTGCTCTCTGCAGCAGGGATTACAGCAAAACTGGATTATGAATTTCTGAAACAGAACAAAATTCCTGCAGCAAAACTACAGAAAAAGTTTCAGATACCTCTAAGGATCTACTTTCCAGCCTGAGAAAGAGCACAGTGAGCAGTCTGACCATCTTTGCACTTGGAAGCCTCTCCCCAGTCTATTAGGGGCTTTCACAAAGGACTGCCTTGGCTCAGTTCTACTTTCACTGACTGTGTATCTACTAGTAAATTAAACCGAACAGCACTGGCATGTTATTATGCATACTGTTAAACAGTTGGCACATTCTCTGAAGCAATATTGTCCTCATACTTTCCCAGAGAGCACCCAGACCTGGCACAGAGGCACGAGACAGTAACATCAGGGAGTTTGGATTCAGCTTGCCTCTTTTGGGGGCATTTAGGCATTCAGGTGTGCGCTGTGTTATATCCATTTGCCTCTATCAGAAATTAGTCCCTTGGTCCTTTTATTTGTGGTGCAATCCCTGAGACCAATAGGAATGAACTGACGGTATTTTTCCAAGTATAAAATTGTTTCAAAGCATCTAAAAAGTATTGTCAAAAAACTTGTACTTTTACTAATAGTCTTTTCTAAAAATGTATTATAAATGCTTACTGACATCCTAACTCTGAAATGTAATATTAATTATTGATTTGTCAAAATAAAATCCGACGTAGGACTTTCCTTTTCTCTGCTTCTCATGTTTTAAAATGACCAGTGCCATGGATTGGTTGGGCACATTTTCTGGTGCATGAAGATTGTCTGCCCATGCTCATGTGATGGAGAAGAGTACAAGACTGGCTGTGTGAAACTATCAAGAAACCTCTAGCAGACTGAGCTGGAGATACGGGAGATCTCCATGGGAACCTCCATGGGAGATATTAGGTCAAATAATACAGAGACAATGGTTTAAGAGAGAAAGAGAGATGGAAAAGCGAGTAATTGCACAAATAGATGTTGAAATGGGAGTTCCTATTTGACATCACTGGATGCAATGTCAGAGTTTTGCTGCTTGCGTGCCTTGTGAGCCTGTTATGTGATGATCTGACTGCACTGGGATGAGATATGATGTGTAAGAAAGGCAAAAGCCATGAGAGTGGGGCTGGGTAAGAACCTGCCAGTGGTTACCAGGCTGAGGGCAGGTGCTGAAAAGGCAGCAGGGTAAACAACAGCATCAGATCCTGAAACCATGGCAAACCAACTGGATTTTCTGAGGGGAGCTGCAGCAGCAACAGCATGGCATCTGCTGCCTTGGTGCTGCTGGGTGCTGCCTGCATGTTCTGAGTGGTGTCAGGCAGGAGCTGTGCAGCTGGGCAGCCATGTGGGTCCTCACCTTTGCCAGGCTGCAGCTGCTCTAGGCCTGTGCAAAGACACACTTTCAAAAGGAGACAAGAAGTGATTCGAGGAGAAATGTAAGATGAATAGGTGTAAGTTCTTTTTATTCAGTTGTGGTTTCTTTTTTTAATGACTAAAAATACTATCCTTTGGGAAAACCTGTATAACAGACTCATGTTAAACAGGAACAGAAGCTTCTACAAGTAGAAACAAGACTTTCAGGCTGTAAGTCTAATAGTAATCAGTAGCAGGACCTGATACTCTGCCTTTGACGCCATTTGGCATGGTCTGCCCATATTCATCCTGTTAAACTACCCTGTTCTCCAAAGCAGCCTGGTTTCACCCAAGCTGGCTGCTGGGCAGGTTCCCAGCCTCAGCTTTCTCTTGAAGTGCTTTGAGAGAGCACTGGGTGGCCACTGGTAATGCTGAACCAGGGCCCGTAGTCTGGTCCTATTTAGTCTGGTAGAGTTGGTGTAGCTTTATAGTATACATCAAGTCATCTGTTGCCTTAAGTCCACAGATTTCAAAGAATTTAGGCCAGAAGGAAACTTGCCTTAAGAAGTGCATTCTTGTAGCATGCTCATTATCACATTTGCCTTTGACTTGCACAGCTGTAAATCCATGGAAACCAGAGTAATTCAAGTATGAATCAGGTCCATTATCTCCTTGTGTTTATACAGCACTTAGCACAATGGTGCCCTGATCCTGATGGGAATTCATGTTATTTTAGGACAATCAGAGCTTTCATTTGTTAAAATAAAGTCTGTTTTTAGCCAGAGCTATCTTCAATGGCAATATATGGGGTGTGGGGTGTGCGTGAATAAAGCGGAAGCCACAACTGATCCCCTACCGCATGACTCTGAGCACACTTATTGTATGGTATGCTTCAGAGGTTCTCTCCTCTCCTGGTCAGTATGGTTGTCAAGATATGACCAATAGGGACCTTGGAAGCTCAGATAGCAGACAAAGAGCAAAAACTCTGAATATTACTGCTTCTTTTTACAATAAGTTGAATAATTTTAAAGTTGCTCAAGATGTGAGGTTCATTGTCTGATTTTGGAACATTTGGGGTTAATATTGGTGTGTTTAGTGCCTTTGCTGAAAAGTAATGTATCAGATGCCGTGCCATTGCTTTCCATGGAAAGTTAGATCTCAAAGATGTGATTTGCTCAACATTAAGTATTCCCGCGTTCTCCCCACCCTTGCAAATAAAATGAACCAGGAACACTTGAAAAAGCAAGCACTGTGCTTGCTCGATGTTCAGAGGTGCTTGTTTCAGCTCTTTTATGAAATCTTGTTAATACTAGTAGGTCTTATAAATTCTAATGAGATACACATGTGGAACATGTATAAAGACATTACACATGTCTTATGAAATATTTGCTATATAAAGGACCAAACCGTGTGAAGTTGTTATTCAAAGCAGAGGTACGTCCTAGAAGACAGAAAAAAGCACTAGTTGCAGATCATAATCCTAACAGGCTTTTTTTTTTTTTAGTTCCTTTTGAGTTAAAAGCTAAAATGCATGTTCCAGCTTCAAAATATTTTCACAGACATAACTGGGGAAGATTGAATATCGGTTGTCATTAATCTCAGTGTCCTGACAGGACAAAATCACCATTACTCCCAGTAAATGTGAGCTGATGGTCACAATCTGGAAACATTAGAAGCATGTATTTTTACAACCAAAAATTATGAGCAATTCTTGCTGGAGTTGTTACAACAAGTTCTAAAAACTGATACATGAAACTAGAGAGCTGACTTTCCAGTCCTAACTTACCTGCTAGGAAAACATAAATGCAAAGATAAAGCTATTTCAAAGGCACTAGCTTGTTTTCTTCCAGCTACTTTATTATCTCACTGAAACATGATCTTAAAAATCCTTGCAGTAGAAAGGATTAACAATTGAAAGTCCTATTCTGATACTGTTCTTCATCTCACAGGCAGGCCCACTAATACTGCTATACTTCATAATTAACAGAACGTTTTGTTTGGTGTCAGGGTAAACTATTTTACATGTGACTATTAGAAAAAGGTCTCAAACTTCCTTAGCCCTAAGAAACATCAATTTCCTTCCAGAACTGGGTCACCTGTGTGTGTCCCTTCAGTGTGAATGCAAACTGAGCGGCTGTGCTGACAAAGGAGCACTCTGCCATAGAGTTACCTGATGAGTGTGTGCCCTTCCCTGTTACCCATGTATTTGTCCTACAACATCAGACAGCCTGACTTTAATGTTCCCATGACTGTATCAGAATCCACAAGCTGTTGGAGGCGTTTGAATTTTAAGAACAATGATGTTCATGGTTTAGTGCATGAACAAAAATAATGGTGGCACTGGCTTTTCCCAAGCGTGATAGCAGGCAGTGTGTTTCACTAACATGCCCGGGAGTTAGTCTCTATTTTAGCTTGCTGAAACCCTGTTAGTTCAGACCTTTGACAGTCAAGGGGAGAAGCTATGAGTTGTATCAAATTAATTGTTGTGGTAGCATCTTACAAATTCTGTCTGAAAAGTAGTCCTTGTAGATCACAATTTTTAAAAAAACCTTTTTTTTTTTTTACTGACAACATAAGTTGTTGTAATCTGCTTCAAGGTTGCTTTTCAGCCCAGTGAAGTTGTTGATCATCTGTGATATATTTGCTTTATAAAATTATTAGATTCAGTTTCCCTGATTGAATTAATTAAAAGTAACGTCTCTAGGTTTGGACTGATAATTCTAGGATTCTTTTATAATCAGTAAAAGGGAATGAGGTTTATCTGATATGTCTTTAGATCTTTTCTTGTGCAATGAGTTATATGGAGATGCTACCCTTCAGTCCTCCTCCTGACATGAGTTTGGCAGTGAGGGAAACAGCACTATTTCTTGAAAAGTGTTTTCATTTCCGTTACTTACTATTGATGCTGCAAAAAGTATAATGAATTTGTATGAGCCATCTAAATTCAACATGAGAACAGAAGACACAGAAATCTCACTCAGAAACCTCACATTTACACAGATGGAAGATATAATTTCCTCCCTCTGTCCCAGCCACCATCAAACACATAGGCTGGGAGGTGGATGACAGGGTGATGCCCATCAGCATCAGCAACCTACTTCCTCACGCTCCTCTGAGCAGAGCTGCTAGAGATCAGAGCAGAGCTTCACTGGCTGGCGCAGCACAGAAAGCAAGCTGGGAGACACGTGCTACCTCTGGAAATGCAAAGGATATCAAACCAAGTCCCATGCTCAAAAGCTAATCATCAGTTTTATACCCTCCAGGTAGATGTGCACCACACCAGGGCAGATTCCTCAATGGACTAAACAGCAGTCAGAGTACAGATCTATGTCATCTGGGACCCATGAAGGAAATAAGAGGTCAAAGCAGCAGAATTCCTCCAAAATGTGCTCAGTCAGTAAATGTTACAATAAAGCTTTGTAAAACTGAAAATGAAACTAGACAACATCAAATGAAGCTAATGAGGAAATTCCTTTTATTAACAAAAGTGATCACATAAATGTTACTAAGAACTTTTTTTAAAATCAATTAAATCTAAAGAATATGAAGCAACTAGATTTAAACCTCTTGGAATGCTAAATAGAAATAATTTAATTTACTAAATTCTAAAGAACCAATGTTAAATATTACTGAGAAATAATATCTTATACTATTTATGGTGCCAAGCAGTGATGTTCATAAATGCATGCTACTTTATAGCAATGAATTCTTCAGCAGACAGATAAAGGTTTAGATTGTTATAGGGCTGAGTAAATCCACTTGCTGCTAATAGAGCTTTTAGCCCTGCACACCAGGCTATGGCTTCATGCCCATCCGTCATCACAAAACAGTCCAGTAACAATATGGTTCTCATTAGCATATCAAATTATTTCAGTTTGCCTCATCACTGAGAGTGATAGACAAGAGAGAGTGACTGAGAGTGAGAGACAATATATTATGGAACAAGGACTAGAAGTATTTGGTATAGCAGGATGCCTTTCTGTCATAGGCACACCTGAGCTCCCCACCAGCACTATATCTGAGCATTGCAGTGCTTTAAATTACGTCACTCATTATCTTTCAGTTTCTCAACTTAGTTGAGGGCTAAAGAAGTCTGAGAGGAGCAAGTTAAAAGCCTGAAAAAGTGGCATACAATTATCCAGAAACATCATCAAATAGGCGTATCTAAAATTTTTTCTCATTCGTAAGTCTGGTTCTATAAATGCATCCCTGAGCTGAGTGCCCTATCAAGTTGAGATTAGAAGAGTGAAACTACTGGTCATTATGGACCTCAGCTGGGCATTTATATAGGTAAAACTCTGACTTCTTTCCTCAGGGACTAGTTGATAGGTACAAAATACTGAGAGTTAACATACTGACTTCAGAATAGAAGATTCTGCTTCTTCCTCAGTCTGAACAGATTCAAAGTATTCTTCACTTTATAGAAAAATGCACCAGTTATGAAAGTTATAACCCAGTCCTGGTATAATATCATACTCCCTATTACCAATAACCCTGAAAGTAAAACCAGGCTGAGGGTCTGAGCCCAGTTAGTTGTTCTAGCTTGCAGGTTAGAATTTAGTTTTCAGAACTTGTCGGATGCAAATTTAGCATATCTTCTCTTTCTTTTCAGTCTTCACACAGATATCTTTATTCCTTGGGTCTGGACTTGGCTTCTTTAAATCATTCCAAAGTTTTTTGCTGTTTTCTAGTGTTAGCTGTAGCTTTAAATGTCAGAGCAAACAAGCCTATATTGGAATATGTCCCTGTAAAGGGCAAATGTTGTGTAAGTTTTCATTTGTTTTATCTGTTATGTCTTGCAACATGCTACATTTCTATTTTTTTTTTCTATTTAAGTACTGTGCAAGGAACACATTTACATAATTAAACTGAGAGCTTTGGTCTACTTCGAAGTCTCCTTTGAGTGACCTGTATATACAATTAGTTTTACCAGCTGGTTTCTTCTTTCCTCCACCTCTCTTTTTTCTTTATTGGAAAAATGGACTTCTGTTACTGTACAAACAAAGCGTGTTCTGGGTAGGTCTAGAAAAACATACAGTAGAAGTGAACAGTACTAGGGAAATGTAACACTGGTTCAAGTGAAAACATATTAAGGCAGATCTCTTAATTGAAGATTTCTTTCTGACTGATTATTTCGTGCAATGGTATTATGCCAGTAAAGCTAAGAATTCATTAAGGAAATGTGAGATGTTTGTCCTGAGAACTTAAAAGGTAAAGGAGATGTCTTTTTTAACCTGATAATGTTCAAAGTTAAAGGAAGAACAATAAAATAACCCATTATCATTTTGCATTAGGAAACTAATTCTATCCTTGGTTGCACATAGCTCCCCTTGACCTCTGAGTCATTTCCACAGACCTGCTAAGAAAATGTTGCCCTAAATAAATAATAAACTGGTAGGAAAAAATTTCCACATTTTCCCACATGAGGAAACAGGGCAATTTTATTCTGAGGTTAAATCAAAGAGGTTGATGCCCTTTATAATGATTGCTTTTCAAGATGGAAATAAAATCCTGCCCAGTATTTATAGAAATAAGAAATAAGGTAAAATCTTTGCTGAAGACAGCAGGAGAGTCATGTGCAGGGGCACATGATTTGTAAGTTTTACGCCATCACTGGGTGCTGTTACCTTTTCTTGGGAGCCTGACAGATTTTGCCAACACGGAGCCTGAAAAGAAGAGATCACAGTGTCACGTAAGCAGGAAATCTGAACATGTATTAGTTACAATGTGATTACAGTGATGATTTTCATACCAACAGGCTAAATGTCACTATTATTGCAGCTAGAGAGTGTGTTTATGGTCATGCTCATAGGACCACAACCCATTTCCTCATCCTTAGGCAGAGAAGATAAAAAGCTCTGTTATTTTTCTCCCTCAAATGAGTCTTGTACACTGAAGATTCCACTGAAATTGCAAAAATGGTCACACTGGAGTTCACACCCATTGAAAGTTAGCAAAATGCCATTGACATTCACAGGGATACACGAGAATTGCGTTTTTGTATCAGAAGCCCTTTGACTAGATGTTCCTACATACATGACACTGTGAAGGCAGAGAGGTCACAAGCCTTCCTCTTGCCCAGAGCCATTGCGTTCTTGAGTTCAGCACTCAATAACTCAATTGCTCCCACACTGCTGGCAGTAGTAAGGTTCAGATAGCTTTATTGCTTACATCTTTAAATATGAATAGGCTTTGAGTTATCCTGAGAAGACTGTAGCATTAATACAGTAATTACACCATGAAATTGCCTCATTTAATCTTTGAGTTTGGCTTGGGTATAATGGTTATGTGACATCCCAAATAGATGCAGAATGGTTGTGATGTCACAGCAAGGGATTCATCACAACCCACAGTTGATGCAGAGACAGTAGATCAAACACATTTTCAACAGAGTACACACATGCATATAGAGACACATCACTACCAAAGCATGCAAATATTTGTGCACATCAGAGTTAAATATGAATACTGCTTTTAGAAAGTGTTTCCATCTACAGTGGTGATCTCGACCAAAGCCATAGAGCAAGATGGCGTAAGACTGTTGTTGCCTACTTTTCTGAGTATATTTCTACTTAAATCTGACAAAAATGTTTTCCTTTACTTGTATTTCACAGTTGTGGCCTCTGGGTTTTCTCTCTTTCTATTTGTTTTAAGGCCAAATTGACAAGTTTAAAATTTAAAATTTAGTATTAGAGCAGAAGCTTTCTATAAATATCAATTGATTGTGTGATGATTGCTGCCAAAAACAGTTTATGTAAACTACTACATTGTTGGTATCAGATTTAGGAACTTAAGTAACTGTTAAGTTTTGAGCAGACATTTCAGCAGACATCTATCTTTTATAGATAGATTTGGGAAGATTTTTTCTGGTGATAATTCAGGAATTTTATTTTATTCTAACTTAGAATAAATTCCAATATTTACACAAAGAAAATCTTTAAAATACTTTTATTTCAGTATTCAGTCTTGATTTGCAGTATTCGGTTCCATATTTAGCTGTGGTTTTATCTATATTTGCAGTAATTCTGTATCTTTCAAAAACTCTAATAAATATCTCAACAAATCATTGTTCCAAATGAAAAGTCCAAATATTAATTTCAGCAAGTGGGAACATAATATTTCAACATGAGTACACATTGTCCTTAGAGGACTTCTTTTGTGAAAAAAGGCAAAGTCAGCACTTCTCTAAGTGTTTTGTTTAGTTTTTTTCATTTCTATAGAATTTCAATTGCCTATATAATTGTTGGTTCAATTTTCACTAGAATTAAGAAATGAAAGTATGTTGGATATTCTGTTCCTTGCAGTTACTTGAGTTCACATCTCCAAAAGAAAGGTGAGACAAAAAACAATGTGTTTCTCTTAGTTGAATTATTCTCTATGTCTTCCATAAGACCTTCCTGGGACATTTGTATGCTGTTGAATTTTTTTCTTTTCTCAAACCAAGAAGAAAAAACAAATATATATATAGAGAAAAATATACCTAGAGATAAAAAGGTTCACCAAAGTGCCTTTTAAAATGACAATACACTGTGGCCTATATTTCAGTGTCATAGGTAAACTAAGTTATTATTTTATCTTGTCACTAATTGTATTAGACCAACTGCATAGCTAAGTTAAAATGACACACTGTAATTTGTAAAAATAACTAGGCTAGGTTTGTATTAAATTCACACAATTTTAACAGTATTTTTTATGTATAACTGGACGTTCTTTCTAATTCTGTTTAACTTCATTTTTTTATCAGTTTCCAAGCAACACAGTATGTAAGGTTTGCTTACAGTATGCAAAAGCCACAGTTATAAAAAAAAAGTCATAGTCTATCTTAACAGATATCAAACAAAATGGAATCTTGTTAAAACAACTGACAATTGGGTGGTTTTATCCTGATGAAAATATTCCTAGAGACTGTTTTCTGGGCCCTATTCTATCCATATGTTAATCGTTTGATATCTTCATGAACATGGGTGATAAGCCATGATGTCACTTGAAATTAGAGAAAAAAGTAGTTGGCAGTACTGGATTTTTTTCAAAGATTCTCATGCATTTGTATAGGTCTGCCAGAATAGCTTGACAAAGGCAAGTTTTTGCAGATCAATTTCTACCTGCATATTTCCCAATCAAACTCATTATTATAGAATTTTCAGATAATATATTGACTTTACAGTGCCTATGAATGTAGTATAACTCCAGAAATACATAGAAAAAATATTCATTATCCACTAACAGTTTGTCATGTACTTCTGAAGGAAAATGCATTCTGAAAACTAGTTGATTTGTAGCATACAAGGAAAATGTCAAACAAATTATTTCAAAAGAATTACTGACTGAGCTCTGGTCATGGCTGATTGCTGAACCGAGCTGTTCTTTCTTTCTTCCCAAGAGGTCTTACTCTATGCTGCTTTCTTGCTAAGAGTTTATTTTGCTCCTAAAGCTTTATTTTCATTTGTTTATCAACCTCCATCAATTCATCCATTCAGGTTTATTCTCTGCTTTGCTGATTCCAGTTCTGTCTTAAACAGTACATCTAGTAAGATCTTGATATAGCTTGTTAAGTAGTGTAATGATCCAAGGAAACCTTTAGACTTCCATTGCTGTCCCAGTCACAAGATGCTTTTAAAAACTCCCTCTGCTCCAATTGCAAACTTCAAATGGAGCTGGAATAATCTGGAACAGAGTGAAACATCCAAACCCTTGTGCATCTGTTTAGAGGGTCCTGTAGGCTGAATCATCTCATTTTATTTACTTGCAACCTCGACATCTGAGAGGAGCTTACATTAGACAACAACTGAGAAAGGCCATCTTTAACTTATTCTTTGAGATGCATTACTTCAGTGCTTAGATGCCTAATATGTAGTTTAGTATTTATGTATAAGTAAAATAGGTGTAGTGAATGACAGAAACAAGCACTTTATTGGGGAATCATGCACTCAGCATTAATGGTGTATATAATTTTAAACTAGTCTTGTTCTTTGAACACTTTGTTCCAGCTAAGAACAGATTGAGCTGTTCTTTGAATCATTTTTTTGCCAGGCAGTGAAGTGTGAGTTTGTGATGACTTTTCTTTGTGCTGTAGCTGAGTTCATTTGAGGTAAAAATTGCTGAAGTGCAGAGGGTTTATAAAGGTACTGAGCACTGCCTATGATCCTGCAGGCTTAACATGAAGACAGCTATGTGGCCCATTTGTTTTGAATTTAAACATCAATACACATATTTTTCTGGCAACTTAATGGTTTGTCTTTGAGTTGTATATCCCAGACATGTTTGACATTTAAATGTTAATTTTGCTTTGTATATAGACTTCTCTGGATGAGTATCACATTAGAAAGTATTCAAGACACTGAGTGTGAAGGTGGTCATAGGAGGTCTCCCCCTTCTCATGGAATTGATGTGAGACTTGGAACTGGCGTTACCAGCTATAGTTGTGAAACAGAGAACATAACTGCTTTGATTATTCTTGGTAAGCAATGCAATCTGGAGGTAGAAACTATTATACTAAGGGATACATTTGGATCCAAGGCAGTCCAGGAAAGGGCTGTGGGTTACACATATGACTTAAACCACTTTTTTTACTTCTATGAATTTTCTGCAGATTCCTGCAGTCTGATATTCTTGTCATGGACTGATTTATAAGGGCAAATTAAAAATTTCAAGACTTGATGCAGATTCAGGGCTGCATAACTGTAAGATTTTACCTTTTCACAGTTTAGAGTACTAGTCTTTTTAATTTATCTTTTTTTTTTTTTTTCCGAGGGGTGGGGGGTGGGCACTACAAAGGTCTCCCTGAAGCTACTGAAAACCAAAAGTAGAAGTCATAATTGCAGTTTAATGAAACCAATTTTAAACATGCCTTTTATCTCTGCTGGGATGTTTAATGTCACAGTTCAAGTTTTCTCTTTTTAGACAAATTCAAGCCTTTTGCTAACCTGTTCATGCTAAATGTCACCCTGTAAAATCAGTAGCTTTGACAAATCTGCCCCCACTCTACTGCCCCAGAATGTTAATAATATCACAGTCACATTCCTACTTTTTGAAATGAAAAAGGTGACTGTCATTTGTCATTTCTGCCAAAAAATACCACAGGGTTTCTTGTGGGAACTCTGGAGAAGCTCTGGATTTTGGTTAATACCTTAAATGAAACAAAACCACATTGCTGAGTAAGTATTCATAGAATTTCTATGCACTGGGCTCAGGTAGGAACCATAGCAGAGTTTCTAATTTTTTTTAAAAAGCTGGGGTGAGATCACAATAACAATCACATGCCTACTGTGCAGCTTTTCTAGAAAAAGGCTGAACTTTCAAACAAACCCCACCTTCCTGCTGATGGACCCTCTGCTGCAAACACTGGGATGTTTCTTAGAAACCTAATCAGACAATTAAAAGCTAGCACTATTTTTTAATGTGACAGAGACACCAATATTTGATGAGTGTTGAGGTACCTAGTAGTTACCTAAAGCCATTCTGAATACACAAATGAGGACACCCAAGTCTTCCAGAGAATCCAGTCTGGTACACAAGCTCTGAGAGCGCCTTGTAAAACCCCAAAACCTGGGGTTGCAAAAATGGCCGCTTCTGCCAAAAACATTACCACAGGAAAAAAAGAGCATGCATCTTTTGCTTATTAGCCTGGTGTTGGATTATTCATCTAAAAATATGGGTGGAAGCCTCACCTGCCTGAACCTGGGGAGGTTCAAATCTACCTCCCAGCTTCCAAGGAGACAATCTAGGACAGAAGACATGGCATGCATAGACTAGGGGAGTTCATTCCCCTCTAGGCTATTGAAGCAATACCAAGACAAGAAATCAAGAGGGGTAGAGTTGGGGGAGGAGAGCAACCACTTGAGTTTAGAGGGGCTGGAACAGGGCATTTTGTTCTGGACCAGGGTAATGGATCTGTTTAATTTTTTTCTGGTCAATGTTCCTGGAACTGTGTTTGTGAGGGAAGGGATTAAGACTAGCAAAAAATGCTAATTCTTTTTTTTTTTTTTAAAGAAGAATGAAATAAAACAAGAACTGTCCAGACTGTAGCATTAGTTTATGAGTGAATAATACAGTGATGATTCCTGCACGATATGAATTCATAATAAGACAATCCTGTGGCCTTCAGCACTGTAGTGTTTAAACAACTCATTATTTTTAATACATTTAGGTTCACAAAACTCCTAGAAAGCAGGAAAATAGATAACTTATAGCTCCCAGTGGTAAAATGTTTACCTAGCTATTATCCAGGCTTTTAATACCCAAAACACATAGGCATTCACATAAAAATATTAGTCACAAAATCGCATGTACAAAATTACTGTGAAGCTTTAATAGGCCCCTTTTTTTGACTTCCTGGTCTTCAGGTTCTTGTTAAAGTCTATTCTTCAGTCCTCAACTTATTTTAAAGCTTAGCTTTCTTCCCTGAGCATTGTATTAGCCACATAATGGATGCTATGATACCACAGCTTTATTTCAAGGCTTACAACTGAGCTGGCAGCCAATCAGTGTGTGCCCCTGTGCCCTCATTTGATATAAGCTGCAGCCTGTGGCTCCTCCAGGTAGATTCTGTCAATTTAAGTATGAAAAATTATAACAGGCAAGCTCTGTCTTCTGAAGTACTGATGCAAAAGGCAGCAATATTGCATGACCCTAGGGATTGTTGGACGGCTGCTTTGTACTGTAAAAGAGCTGAAAGAAATTGCTTGGCTTTTGGGAGTTTTATGTTTCTGAGGTAGAATATGAAGAACCTGATGAGGAAGTTATGGTTCAAAGGAAGGTTACAAAAATAACAGCAGCAATCCTAAACTTATCTAAAAGATTTACAAGAAGTCTGCTATAATATGTGGGTTTTGACCTCCAGGAACACTAAATTTTATTCATCTTGTGGTGGGGAACAAAACATACTTGGTGCATTAAATCAGTTTCACTTTTGTGCTTGTTCTTATGGGATTTTGAGCAAAGGGTTAGATTATAAGGAAATAGTTGTCAAGTGTAAAGTATAATTAAGACAGTTTTGGTGGCAGAACCAAGATTTTATTTTTCCTGTAGACCAAGGATTTTAGGGTTTTTCAACTCTTAATAAAGAGAGGGTGAGGAAGGGGATGCTTTTTTATCTTTTACATGAACAGTCAGAAATGTGACAATATGACATTTGTGTTGCGAAAGCAGATAGTTTTATGATGTTCACAATCTACCACAGAATTACCTCCTGCTTAGGACTTAAAACTCGTACTTAAAAAATCTTCCATAGATCTGAAAGTATTCCACTGTCAGTTTAACTAACCTCACAGTGTTACACTTCAGGTACTACACATACAGCAAAACCCACTAAAATTTCAGGTTCCCTTGCAAAATTTCTATCCACTGCAGCTTTAAAATGAGCTTTATAACAGACCTTATATCTTTCCATCTATCAAATCTATGATACCCACGTAGTTATTTTGATGGGTTGTATACCACAGACATGACAATACCTCCAGTCAAGGACTTGGACTTCATGTACTCTATGATATACAACCTAGACAGGGCTTGTTCTAACAGCTTGTAGTCTTCGTAGGAAAGTGGAGACAGGTAGATAAAAGCAGATGGAATGGCAGAAACAGTGATGATCAGCCTGTGCATCAGAAGACACTAAACACTTCTAGTAAAGCCCTGGTGGGTGTAGAAGGATATGATTTTTTTCTGACCCTTCTTAGTAATTAGCAGACATAATTACTCAACAGCAATTGCAAACCTACTGAAGTCCCTAAGAACTAGATTAATCTCACTTCACACCCTCAGAGGATCTATCAATTATAAGAAGGAGTCTAGATGACAAACTTAGGCTAAACATGTAGGGTTTAGGCAATTGAAGTTAGGTGACATCAGTCTAGTCTAGGATCTGTCTTCAATATTCCCCAAAATATTAGATAATACTGTAAGCCAGTCTCTGGCCTTAGTTTACCTTCCAAGAAGATGGTTTTCTCTTTTCATTTACAATCACTAAAGTGAAGATACCATAGAAAGTCTTTAGGCTTGCTGTCTACTGCAAAACAAACAATCCCTTTATTTATCATTCACTTCAAAACAGAAAGGTGCAGCATATGCATTTGAACTAACAGCAAAAGATCCTCTGCTGATTTGAAAAGTAAGTGGGCTCACAGTCTTCTACTGTCCTTGTTGGTAGGTTGCACATGACATATTGTGTTACGGAAGGAACCAAAACATTGAAATTATGAAATACTATGGAAATGGGTCATGCTAAACTAGATGTCAGAAGTCTGTTCTGAATGTACCGAAACAAAAAAGTTGCAATTTATGTTTATTTTTTTATTTTTCTATTTAATTCATGTGATGATGTAATTGAGCTTGTATTGTTTGGTGGGACAGAAGGATTGTGGGCGACTGTGGGAGGAAATTTATTTCCTGTACAAACTGCAGTAGGTGGGGAAAAAGATGTGTAAGGCAAGGAGGTACAATGTGAAAGAGGAAATCTATGATAGAAACACATCTCTATTTATATCAATGTATATACAGAGAAATATTAAAAATGTGTCTTTCTTAAAGCAAGAAAATCAACTTTACCATATTAGAAAGAAATATGTGTTGCCTGGTATGTACATTTGGGAAATGAGATAGTTACTATAAGATGGTTTACTCCAGCTCCACCAAACCCCTAGTTTTGCCATTGTCACTAGAAGAGGCTTCAAAAACCTGGGATCAAATGAGAAGAAACATTTTGATACCAAAAGATTTTGAAAGGCATTTGGAGGATTTACAAATAAAAAACACCCTAATATTCATATTTCAGGCATCTGTTTTCCCTTGATTTAGTTAAGAATTTGCAAATAAACTTGCAGCTTTTGGAAATAGATAACCTCAGGTGGAAATCAAGCACCTAACCTGCTGAAACATGTTTCAAAGTTTTGGAAGGGCTAACTTCTTAGCAGGACTCCAGGTGCTGCAGTACCACCTGGACTGGGCATATGCCCAAGAGCACCTTCCCAGTTCAAGCAGGAAGGCACTCGGCAAACTGGTATTCCACTCCACACAGTGCCTCAAAGCAGTGTAACTGAGAGCTGGCTTAAGTTAACCAGCTCCCTCTTTACAAGATTTAAAGCTTTCAGTGAGAAGTTGAAGACAAATCAACTCAACCATCTTTTACAGTTTTCTGTTTACTGTAGATACGATGGCAATGTCCACACATATGTTAGGCATCCAAAAGCCTCATCCTCACTTTTTAAATTCTATTTGTTTCTGTCTATATATCTGTTTCCCATCTTATATCTAAAGCTAGTATCTGTGTGATAAGTTATGGAACTATATGAACAAAATGTAGATACAGAAACAAATAATGTATACCTGTGGTGACATAATCTGAACACTTCTTATTTATCATTGTAGAATTGTCATTGCTGAATGTTGCAAACACAAGAAAATCTATGACAAAAGGAAGGCCTCTTCTTTCTAGAGCACTTCACTATAGACCTGGAAAAAAATAAAGTAATGGACTGTCAGTGTCTGAGGTGATATTGTCATAGAAAACCTATTCATTTTAAAGTTTTATCACTATTTTTAAATAAGTGAATAAAACATTTAAATGGATATTTAATTTTAGTTTCTTTAGAAATGGTATTTTATTTCCACTTCAACATAAAACTTTTTGCAACAACCTCAAATGCAAACGAAAAAGTAGCTGTTGGCTTCTGCCATATTCAGTCTTTTCACGAAAGTGGAAGTACCTCCATTCTATGACAAGTGCTCGTATCCTAAGAATGATCACAGCATCATAGCATAGTTTGGATTGGAAGGGACCTTCCAAGGTCATCTAGTCCAACCCCCCTGCCGTCAACAGGGACACCTCTAACTGTAACTCTAAGTTGCTCAGAGCCACATCAAGCCTGGCTTTGGATGTCTCCAGGGTTGGGTCCTCCACCACCTCTCTGGGCATCATAGCAATAGTTTTGGTTAGTTCCCATGTGAAATTCATTTCATCTCATTCACAGTTCAAGGAAAATTTCTTTGGCTACATATTCCTTCTGTCTGTAAAATAGCTAGTTCTGAATAGAAGTAGAGGTCGTTTCTACATATTTTATAAATATTTTCATCTACTAGTCCACAAAGGTTCATCAGTCAAGAAGTGAAGGGACTGTGCCTTGGACCTATGGGGATAATTCAGTTTCCTTGACTGCCAGACAACATTTGAAAAGAAGATCCTGAGCAGAGAGTGAAATTACTCTCTCAGGAAAGTGTCTCTTACTGGCAAGACAAGGAGTTTAAAATAAATCAGCACAACTAATTTATGGCTATAAGCAGCACCAAATATGTTAAATCTCCTAATAACTGGCATTCACAGTTTCACTTCAATCCTTGATGCCATCCTTTTCCTCTCATCCCTATCAGAGTAGTGAACTGTTTATACATTTTATTGATATTTTCATTTATATCCCCAGGGAAAAAACTACAGGGAGAACAAGGCTGCACTAAAGAAAAATGTATAGAACAAAGCCATGATTTCCTTCACTCACTGCACATCCACAGGGAAGAGTAATTTGTGGAAGCATGGAGATGGAGGAGTAATGGATTTCTCTGTCAAAATGATGAGTGAAAGAAAGAAGTAATTACCATTAATGCACTTCAATTATGGCTCAACGGTTTTTTAGCTGTATGTTCCCATTTAATTTTCATTTAAAACAAAACAGTTGCCACAGACCCAGAGCTAAAAACAGAAATCCCTTTCAGCTACTGGCAAATTAACGAGTAATGTTCTTATTATATAAGCAGAGGGAAGATTGGCTTCTTCCAGGCAAACACGGGAAGTGCTTGTTTGTTTCAGGCACTACTCCTTCTCGCCCCAAACTCAGACTTGAACTTAATTTCCAATGTTATAATCAGCTAAGCATGATAATACTTTTTTTCTGGTTCCTATTTAGCTTTCAAAGCTCTCACAGGATTTCTGTCATGGATCACTGGCACCTTCCAGGAGGGAGTGAGGTCAGTGGACATCCTTGGTATACAGGAAGGCATGTTCTATTAGAAAAGGGAAATGTTTTCAAATCCCTCAGATCTTAAGCTACTAAAAATAAACTAATGAGCCTTAAATTAACTTTTTTTTTTTCCACAGCTTTTCCAAGCCAAACGAAAAGTATTTATTATCTGGGAGTGACATGCAGGAAATTAGGCTTGTAAATTGTGTTTAAATGATTGTAGTTTCCAACTTTTCTTATTCTAATCCTAATATTAATCTGTTGTACAGTGTATGTTTCAACTTCAGTGCTTTTAAAAAAAATTGGTTCTCATTGCACCATATGAAATATTTGTGGTGGAAGAGCTATAAAAGATACATGATGTAGGAATCACCTTTTTGTCACTATTTGACTGTCTGTCTGGAACAGTTTTGAAGTGGTGTCCACAGTCAGTGCTGCTTCTCTATATCCCTCTAATAACCAAAATGAACTTGATAAATTACCTGTACATTTTAAATGCTCTAGAATAGAGTAAGAGCTGGGATATCAGCAAACAATTTTTTATATTAAAATGTCAATGGATGTGGAATTTTTGATGAGACTCATTCTTATTGGGACTCTACTGAAGCCAATGGAGGTAGTTCTAGGGGGAGAGTAGCCTTGAGAGTGGACTGATTCACACCAGTCCCTCCGAATCTCTGTCCAAGTTGCAGACTATAGAGCAGGCTTGGAGTAATCCTTGTATGCTTACAAAAGCTGCATTAGCTCTATCTACTGCCTTTTATGGCTGAAGGTGATTTAACCATGTTTGCCCCATGCACACTAAAGAAAGAGCTTCTGGCAGAGTTTGGAGTAGATCAGCAAGCATTTCTGCAGATGGTGCCTTGGTTTGAGGCTTGTCTGTCCCAACAGGCACTTTGGATATGGCCTCCTAGTTGGGGGAAGGATAAGAGGATAAGAATTTGAATTATGCCATGTCAGTTGTCTTCAGGAACAGAGTGGGCCTTTACCCATTTAAGGCAAGAAACAGCCTGAGCACGGAAGGGGTTAAAGAACATCAAACTGTTTTTTCAGTGTGTTCCCCTATGACACATGTGCCATAAAAACTCTTTGAGATGCTTTTCCTTGTTGAGTTCTCTACACAGAGTGTGTCACAGAAGTCGATGCTATTGCTGGCCCAAGCTTTCAGACTTGTGAGTTTACAAACAGGCCTTGTATTAATAAGTTCATCACAAGCACAAAACCCCAAGTGGGCTGATGCCTCCCATTCGCAGTTACTTTTTGGGCTAGTTATTACCAGGTTGTATATCATGGACAGGGTCAAAAGGGACCAAGAGATGCAAGCCATGGGCAGAGGACTCTGGAGTTATATCATCCAGTCCTAGGGAGAAGTTACAAAATAAAGTGTGTTGCAGACTACTACACCCAAAACACTTACTACAGCTAGCTGCCACCTGCAAAACTCATTGCAAACTTCTGGCAAGTTCAGGCAAACTTCAAAAAAATTAGAATGCTTGCAATTCCAGAACTTGCCATTTCTTACAGAAATTCAGAAGTGTAAGGTTGAATACGACACCAGTAAGGTGCCAGGAAGCATTTGTAAAACCTGGTAAATCTGGGCCAAATAATGGTGAATAGCAATAGTTCATGCTTTGGCCTAAGGACGCAGCTCTCCTGGAGTCTTGACCTTTAAAATGCAGTCACTCATGACTGAATCCCAGTCTCATCACAAGGACATTTAAATGAACTAACTGCAAAACATGTCTGCATAACTATGCGTACTGTCTAAAATCCTTCAAATCCTTTCAATTGAAAGCACAAAATAGAGTCTGTAACTTCTAAATGCCAGAACATTGTGCTGAGCTATATGCATTGACACGAGCTTGATAGAGTGGGTGAGATGATCCCATTGTTTCCCTGGGAAGACTTGTCTTTCTTTTTCCTACCTCTCCCCAGAAGATTTCCAAGTTTCTTCCTCCACCTGCAGAGTTCTTGGAGGAAACTGTCAATATTTCATAGTAAGTTCAAACATACCATGTTTTTATCCTAAAGTTTATTTACATTTCTTGATTACACTTGTTCTGGCTCATTTCCTTTGTTTCATTCTTGCCAGAAAACCTTGCTAGAGTGCTTGTCAGTTATTAATAAATTGAGTCAAGCAGTAGCAAGTGTGGTTCAACAATTTTGGCAAATATTAATGAATGTCATTTTCATTGTTAGCAGAATTTTTGGCCCGTTTTCAGATCAAACACAAATTCCAGCCCTTTAACATCTGTTTTTGCTATATTCAGATTGGCAAGAAAACAAATAAAAGGAAAATTAAAGATACATTCTCGTCAAAAGATGCAGATAATCCATCACTGAACGGACTTTAGGAACTTTAAAAATATATGAAATGAGTAATTGAGCTTTGTTTTCCTGTTGAGTAATTTTTCATAAAGATATGAATTATGAAACCAGAAAGAACCCATATAAGACATCCTTAGATTAGATTCTGTGAGAAAATTCAGGAAAAACAGATCAATACTTAGTGATGAAATTCTAGTGATGGGCACTCCGCTGCTGCCATTGGTGAATTATTCCATTGAGTTATAATGATCTTTATTGTTAAAAAACAGTATCTTATTTCTATTCCGAATGTACCCTCCATCAGCTTCAAATCTTTGTGTTGTCTTTAGGCTTTGTTTTGTAGCTCTAATTATCAGCTTGGTGCCTCCCATGACATGGAGTGTCCAAGCAAGACATCACTTAACCTTTGGAATTTGTCAAGTTCTCTGAAGCTTTTCTACAATATTGAAGTCTCAGTCTCAGGTTTTCTTTGAATCCTGCGTGGCTCATCAACATCCATTTTGAACTGTAAGTTCAAGAGAGCTGGAAAGAGCAGTCAGCAGCTTTGCACAGGTAGGGGGCAGATGGAGCAGAACCTCTCTGTTCCCGTGACTACACATCTAGGGATCACTTTTGCCCTTCTGACTTTACTTTTTGCCTTCACCTGTCACAGCATGAAATAATTCTGTCTTTTATGAAAATGACATAGTAAATTAAGGAAACCAACCCCTTTTCTACCACTTTGCTGAGACATAAAAGTTTTTTTTTCTAAAACACTATAGTACTAATTTATCTTTGTAAAGATAGATTTTTCTAAGTAACCATCTCCCATCCCTAAAGAAAAGAAGGGAAAGAATATTTTTTTTTCTATTGGTAATTTAACTCCTTTTAGAAGCTTTTACTGGAATACTTATAACCTATTTCATCATATTTAGCTGCACAAAGACTCCTTTTTATTAAGTCTCCATAGCCTTCTTTTTCCCTGGAAGACATTATTCATTACTGGTACACTGTGAACATGCTGGGTCTTAATTTATTCACTGTATTCATAGACTGTTTTCTTTTTAAGTTCACAGATGTTATCCATACTAATAAATAAGGATGCAAACTTCCCCTAAATATAAAAACGTGCAGTTAGCAAGTAAACCCAGTCTGGCTCAACTCTTCCCAAGAAGGATCTCTGGATGCGTGTGTAGTAGTAAGTTAAACATTGACACGGGGACTCCTGGACACTGAAAAGTGTTGTAGACTGTTAGAGCATAAAAGCAATAAGAGGTTTTACCTGGACAAACTAACCATCTTCTGGAAGTTAGAATAGTCCCAAAGACCATATTCAGTAAATATGATAGATGTGACAACAGTATTTAAAAGGGCAAGAGGTTTTAATCGTGTGGATATAGACCATGTATCATTTGGTCTCAGGACCAGAGAATCATACCAGGAAATTCACTTGTCTAGATATACTTTCAGCCCCTTTGAAGGCTGAACATTTTTATTGGTTTGGCAGATTCTGAAATTCATAGACCTACTCAAGTAAATACTTATTCCTTAGCAATTGTTAAATGTTCACTATTGCCAATGTTATGTCAGGAATGCATTTGAACGTCTGGAACTGTCTGTGCTTTGGGCCCAGTGGCACAGCCTAAGTACACTTTTGAGCATCCTTTTAATGAAAAACTTCTCAAATTACATTTCTAACTTTTGCAGTGTCATCTATGCACTTAAAGACTGCTCAGTGCCTTTTTGAATAATCCATTAAACCTTCAAGTGCTCTTAAGTAGCATTAGCTGACAGTTCCAACCGCACTTTCTGGACCTGAACCAAATGACTTACTGCAGTAGTATTTAGATATAAAAATACTTCTTTGTGTATTAGCAAAGCATCTAGTTTGTGTATATAAAGATTCCAAATCTAAGCACCATAGCTGGTCTTTGATTTTCTATATTCATAAGATGGAATAGTTCCTATTCTGATGGCAGTTTTACATATGATACTCTTGAGGATGAAAATAAAATCTAGTAATTATATTAAAGGGCAAGTTGTTTACTCAGACGCTTTTTGGGTTTATCTAATGAATATCTTGTAGCCATAAAAAGCAAATTTCCAGGTTTCCCCATTCAAAAGGGGGCAGGGAATGAGTTATAGAAAATTAACCAAGTCTCTTCCAAGGTGATAACATTCTCTGTTACCAGTAATATGTGTACTTGGGTCTCCCTAGACCCTCACACTCTTGGCAGTATGGCTTTTGAAGCTTCTTAGGCAGTGTCTCTGAAAGCTGTGGCTAATATAGGATCATCCTTCCTGACTACACACCAAGCCTGATGGAAATTAGTGTACCAGAAGGAGACAACATATTTTCAGGCAGGTGACATCATATTTCCATCAAAATTTTTGTGGAAAGGAGGGAAACAATTACATCCTGCTTAGCCCCATGTTAAGACACATTAAACAGGAGCTCATACATTCTCCCTTTGTCTGCGTAAATCCCTATATCTATAGAGAAATTCCACAGACGCTGGGAATAAGAAGTGAATCAGCAATGCTGTAAAACAGTCCTTATTTTCATATTTGTAAGACAGAGCCCTACACTCATGAAGCTGCAAGCCTTGAGATGGTACTTGTTTGGTTATATGTAAAACATGCACATTGAGAAGATAATCTGGCCTCCTTTCTTAGTTGTTGGTGAGGCACAAACTTTAGCAGGGGATAACACATTTTAACAAAGACCTGTTGATTTCTAAATGAGAAATATGAGTCACATCCCATGCTTTGTTTTTTCGTGTCAAAGTGCTGATCTTACATATGGATGTCTATATAAGAGAAGCCTACAAGTAGATGAATCCCCATTTGCATACGGATTGCAGAATCATGATGAGGCAAAAAAATGGGAATTTTTTTTTACACTCAAAGAACTCTTGATGTAGTACTGGTATGCAGTTGTTACACAACTTGGAATATTGAGAATGCAATTGATCACACGATTTCATGTGGTTTATTCTGTGAAATGGTTCCAAAACAAAACAGATTCCCCAATACCGAAAATAATGAAGCTTGTTTTTTAGTTACTTTTCTATGTATGTGACAAGATTAAGTGACTTTGAAAGAGCTACACTAAAGCTTTAGCATAACCTTACCCTTGAGTAGACATTGGAGAAATTAGATCAACTCAAGGAGTGCTGAAAAAGAGGAGAGAATATCTTTCCCAACTGCAGGAAAAACATCATTTGGAGCTCACACATTGTTATGTGCCTGAGGAAAGAAAGCTTGACTCAAGCATGAGAGTTTTGATGTGTGATAAAGGACAGACTCAAAATGAAGCTTTATACAGTTAAATCTTTCACCATCATGCCAGCTTCTTTCCCGTGGGTAGGAAGATGTTTATCCAGGTACATGTTTTCATTAGCTTTCCAGGAACTTCAAAATGTTTAGAACTCTTCTTAGCTGATAGGTTTGATTCAAATTCACACCAAAGTTTAAATGCTTGGGGCAATAGTGGGAGGTAAAGAGAACAATAGAGAAGCAGACACACATAGCCCATGGCATTATTTAGCCTTATTTCCACAGGTAAACAGGTTTCAAATTCCTGAACTAAAAGGGATAAAGTCTGTAGAATTACTGCCTTCTAATGAATATAAGAAAAATATCAATTATACACATCTCAGAAATATAAAGCAAAAAACAAACAAAAAACCATATGATTGCTTTTTTTTTTTTTAACATTGCACAATACATTCTACATAAATTCCTTTTTTTTTTTCATTAAGAGCAGCTCCATGATCTGGACTTTGCCCTTGGTTCTGTATGCCAGGAACAGATCAAGATTCAAAGTCCAGGATGCAAATGTTCAAGATCTTAGGGCAAGTTGTACCTGCCACTATTCTCCTATCAAAATTTTACAACTATGGGACATTTTTCAAGACACTATTAAAAATAAACTACTCTTTTTGACCCACTTCTGGGGTACATGCCATTGTATAGAAGGCCTTTGCTACCTATAGGTTGTCACAGAAGTTGTGAACAAGCATGAGGCATTTCAGTCTATTCTAGAACCGGGAGAGTTCTAGCACTGTTTTCCTTCTTTTTATACTCTCCTACTTTCTTCTACAAAAAAAAAAAAAAAAGGAAGGGAAGTAAAGAAAACTTTCAAAACTGTAGTGAATATTGTTTTCTTCTAGAAAGAGGTACCCAGTGAAATCTCCAATCCTTGATTAAATCAAAGAGTTTCCCTTTAATCTTCTTTTATACTACACTCCAGAATCCTGCACCAGTTTGCTGCACTGTGGCCTTTATTACTGAAAGGGGGGTTAACAATCATCTTTCCCAATTTTCAAAACAATTCATAGAAGGATAAATGCAGAAGTGAGTAGGTTCAACATATAAACATTCACTAAATGTTATATTGCCCAGTTAGAGCCTGGCAAAATTTTTTTGACCACATTTACTTTCAGCCATGCATATAATAATCAATTAGATCCATAGAATCCTGAAAACTCAGTTACTGTAGTTCAAACATAGGAATGGGACATTGAACAGGTATTCTTGGAGAGGAAAAAGCATAACAAATATTTGGATAAAAGTTTATGTCCACTGAGGATATAAAAAGATTGGAATAAACTACTTCCCTTTCCTTCCAGCTGGCCAAGAGGATCTTTTTGTAAATGTCTCATTTCTCCTGTGTGCTCCAGTACTCCTTTTGTTTATCTTTTCTCACCTGATCACATCCTCCCAATGAAGCTGAATGAAGGGAGATGTTCATAGAATCATAGAATCACAGAATGTCAGGGGTTGGAAGGGACCTCTGGAGATCATCAAGTCCAACCCCCCTGCCAAGCAGGACCACGCTTCTTTAGATTTTATAGTCCTGCCTGGATTTATTTCAATGGTATTGTATGTAGATTAAAATACTTTGGAATTAGATAGCAATTTTAACTATAAAACATAAAAATAAAATCAAAATCTGATGCTTTCTCCCATCACAATAATTGTCATTGAACAGCTCCATAAGGTAACTTTTTAATCATACTGATTAATGCACTGAGCTCATGCTGCACTTCTATGCATGCTCTTGAGCACAGCACCATTTCATAAAATTGCCAAAAGCTACATCTGTTTTGTTGTCCTGTATGTAATCTGTCCAAACCCTGATGGACAGCTGTCTTGATCAATGCTGTCAACATAGCTACCACTAATACTGCTGGTGTGTCTCATCAGTCTGTATGATTCATTTTAAAGAAGTTAGACTATAGAATTACCTGGAAGTTTTCTTTTGTAAGGTAACACTTTGTTTTGCAAACTTATCCAGATGGTTTCTGTACATCACAGTACATGAGCTTAGAGCTCAATCAACAGGATGCCCAGCTCCCTCACCTTGTTCTCGCGTTCTGTAGCAATAGGTGCTCATCCTACCCAAGGAAATAAATATGGATTCAGTTCTACAAGAAAAGCAAAAAGAAAAAGAGATGTTTCCTCCCCCAGAAAGAAAAAAAACAACAACCAAGCAAAAAAAAAAAACCCAAGAAACAAGCCCACAACTCAAAACTCTAGCAGTCCTACAGTTACAAAGTGCTTGAGTGTATTTGGACCATGTGTGGCAGCAGAAAAAACTGGAATGAAGTTAAGTATTACAACAGTCTCATTTTCTCCTGTTTAAATCTCTGCATGAGTGCTTTAAGGTCATTATTCTCACACTGGTTAAATTAGGCACCTGTGAATTTTCATTAATAGAAAGTTTACCTTTAATTTAGTTTGGAATAAAGTGATTTGTTATAATGTGTGACAAGATAGCATTTTATTAATTGCCAACTTGGTTTAAAGTATAAAAGAATGGAACTTCTGAGCTCTAAGTGTGTGTCTAGTTCCTTTCCCAGGCGGCATTAACCCCTTTTTATCAATGAAGATATTTTAAATTTTGCCATCTATCTGGTAACTGGAATCAGAGGTTGTAGTGGTGCCCAAGTTTTCCTCATGGATGTCTAAAGACCTAGCCATGTTCTAAGACCTCTTTGGAAGAGATAGTTTTCCTGCTATGTATATATTTCTTCCATCTCTTAGGAAGAAAGCAAGATCAAGATCAAGTGAGATAAAAATTGTCTTCCAGCAGCTTTCCTCCATGGTAAGCTCTCCAGAGCTCATTCTTGAAATAATTTTCTTTCATTCGCATTTCTCCTGGTTCTGTTTTAAACAAGACAGGAACTCAGCTTTTTTTCTTGCCTTTGTGACTTGTATTTCTACCATAAATATATGCCTGTTTATATCTCCACAGTTCAGTCTGCAGTCTCCTTTCCTTTAAGAGGCATCCATCACTATTGCAACAAAGGGTATAAAAAGTATTATTTTCAGGTCCCAGTTATATTGTGGTATACAATGATCTACCATTTCTGGTTATCTCAAATGTGCCACCTAGGCACATTTAGGCACAATATGAGTCAGTGTTACAAGCTTAGAAATAGTGAAACAGACTTATTTTTAAATAGATTACTTCACTAGGGATTTCCAAAGATAAATACTACTCCACCATTCTGAAGGGCTTGGCTCAGATGAAGGCAGAGGTAGACATTAAAAAGGATGCTTATGCTGTACACAGATCCAATATTTAATTTCTGTTGAGTTTTTCTTCCCCTCTGCTTAAGAATTTTTTGTTATTCTTTGCATGTTTTTCCCAAAATCAAATGCTTCTGAGCTCCCTTCTTCTACAAAACAAAACCAGACAATGTCAACCCACAGCCCAGCATGTGAGCAACTCAACAATAATATGCTAAAGTGTGCATGTGATAGAGTAAAACTGCTGATAAGAAAAATATTTTCAGTGACTAGTTTGAAATTAATCACTCAATCCTGTTTCCATTGAAGTCAGTATTGACATACTCCTTATGAAAAAGAAGATTAAGTGGTGGTTTGATTACAATGGAGAGAAAAAAAAGCTAAGCTTAAAAGGCTCTTTGTTTCTAGGAGAGAAACCACAATGACCTTTCTGAAAGTTAACAGCTGGAAGCTGAATGTTGCTAAATTCAAATGAAGAGCACTTTCCTAGCAGTGAGGATGGTTAGAAACCAGGACAGACTTCCAGGGGAAGAATTATATTCTCTAACTTTTGAAGGTTTCATGTTGAGCTTGGATAGTCTTCTCAATGCTGTGATTTAGCTGGGATAGCTAACTTGCAGCCACACTTGGGGTTAAAGTGGTCTTAAACTGATTACATGATGCTGAGGTATTTTGTAGTTTAGGGGAAGAATGAAATTTGAAAGGTCTGTGGACTCTTCTGGTTCAAAAAAGGTTCCCTATTGTTCCTCTATCTGCGAAAATAAGTAAATGGCTCATTCCTGCCTTCTGTTCCTCAGTTCTAGGCTTTGTTTTACAGGAGAGATAAAGGTCCCTTCTGGAATTCATGCCTATGTGTAATGGGTCTGGCTGAGCTGGTTTTCCACATAGCAGCAGTGTTTCGTGCTGGGAGCTAGAAGGGTGTTGATAACACACCCGTGTTGTGGCTACTGCTGAGCAGGCTCGCTCAGCACCAAGGCTCTTCCCAACATTCACCCCCACAGTGGGACGGGGTGGGCAAGATCTTGGGAGGGGACACAACCAG
>JAVSBS010015464.1:0-10096 GCA_033124195.1 Coracias cyanogaster | reverse complement strand
TCCCAGAAAAAAAAAAAAAAAAAAAAAAAGAAAAAAAAAGAAAAAAAAGGGGAAAAAAATTGGCCACTACAACCAAGTATGTACTTAACAGAGGCTGAAATGGGAGCCAAGAGGAAAAGTGTCAGGTACATCAAAATGAAAGAGAGTTGTGAAAGCGGACTGATAGTGTAGAACCATGCTAACAAAATACTACCAAAACTTTGTTCAGATCACCCCACCGGTAACTTGATATTAATCTGTTCTTGACAAAAACTACATGGAATATTAGTTCACCTCTTGTTTGTTCTTTAAATAATCACATATATTTTTACAGCAACATGATTTTTCCCTATAAGAAATAAATTAATCCTTAACAGGGAAAATGGGCCCATTCATTGAGATATTAGTTCTGCGTATTCTTTATTCTTTTTGATGTATAGATTAAGACTTGCAGTTTTGATGAATCATAGGAAAATTTTACACCTGTCCTTTAGGAGAAAGAGAAGTGGGAGAGGTTGAAAAAGGAGGAGGAGGAGGTCAGGGCTTTTGTCCAGTTTGTGGATTTGGTGGAGGTTTTGCTTTGTTTTTGCTGGCTGACGAAGTCTTGAATGGCTCTGGCTGCAGAGAGACCTTAGCGAGAGGCGCAGACTGAAATATGTGAACACTCTGATGGTCTCCAGAAACAGCAAGATTATTCATGTGATGTTAGAAAGGCGAGCTTTGGAAAGCAGTTTAAGAAAGCTGTGCTCGTTGTCAGGGAGTGGGCTTTATTTGTCTTTTTGATGGAGGGCAGGTTTGAAAAATTCTTTATTCCTGCCTGCTATGGAAAATCTAGAGAGCCTCCTTGGTCGTGACCTTGTAGCACCGTGCGTCTTGGCCAGAGGAGAGGTACCAGACCGCCAGCTACTGCTTGGGCAGCGCGGATAAAGAATGAGGATGGGCACAGATGAGAATAGCCTGGGAATATGCCGCTCCCTGCCTGGGGTCCCATAAGGATGAGTTTGTCACAATAAATAAATAACAAGGTGATGGTGGGAGATAGAGATTAATTGGGTGCCTGTACTACCACCAATGGAGTCTCACCATATGGTGGACATAATCCTGCTTTGCTGAAGTTGGTTTACTCACCAGTGTAAAATTGCATCGAAGCAGACCTGGAGACTTTGACCAAAGTGACCAGATCTTCTCATCACACAGTTTCATCTTGCCTTTATACATGAAGTCAGCCATTGCAAAAACCCGCTATTTAGTCACCCTAAATACTCTTGTTGTTAAAGTGAGTTAGAAAATACTCTGGAGAGAAATGTAGAAGTGATTTCTTGTTTTTCAAAATACCTAATTAAGACAAAAAAAAAGCAAGTGAAGCAGAAGCTGAGAGTGACTGGAATTATCCCTTCTAGGTGACTTTGGATCCACTCCACCAAGTAATTTTCTACATAATGTAGTTGAAGGCTTCCTAAGTGGGCACGGCCGTTGCCGTTGTAAGGGCTGTATTGGTGGGAATGATACTTTATTATCTAGAGCAGCGGCTTGAGAGCTCAGCCCCGTGCTTTTTACTCCTTTTAGTAACTGTGCCTCGGAAGGTAAATCACTTAACCTCTATGTGCCTCCTTCATCCCTGCGTAAAGTGGGCATAGTTATGCTCACCTTTCCCACAGAGGTATTGTAAAGCTTAGCTTAATGTTAATAAGATGTTTTAATTTCCAGGATAAAAGGATGTTCTATAAATATACATTAGAAGTAATAATAGTTTTAATGTATGCCATTATTTTATAACAGTGCTTTTCTAGTTTTAGAAATTTTTTAGTGGTTTGAAATTATTACAGACTCCGTTTGCGTTAATTAAAGATTGACGTTTGGGCAAAATTTGTTGAATTGTTCTATAAATTCAGATCTGTGTGCACCGAGCATGCCCGGAGCCATGCTCACCTGCACTTTGGGATCATCAGTACGGCCCTTTGGCTTTTAAAACAACTCTTTGATGCATGTGCTCAGAAGTTTGATGGCTTCTAAATAGAATGGTTCAAATATTTCAAAGCACTTGAGATTCGTATAGTGTGAAGCAATTTAAAATTATTGTACTGCAATTAATTTTAAATAACTGAGCACTGCATATGTCTAGAAACCCATACAGATCCACATGGAAGCTCTCTAAAAATTGAAATGATTCAATAAATTTAAATCACTCTGAAGAAATGGATATAAGTACTGTAAATCATTTCGTGAGGGGGATAAGCAAATTTTCTAGAAGTGAATCTGAGGGTAGAGACTCTAATTAGGTTTTTTATTTTGGGGTTTATGATGATGAAATGTAGGTTAATTTATATTTCCTAGGGATATGAGGGCAGCTCTTGTTGATCCATATGGTTTCTTGTAGCTCTTACATAGGCTGCTTTTTTTCTATTTCCCAAGATTACAGAAACTTAGCAATCCAACTTTGCACATATTTTTTTCCATTACAAATATCTTTCCCTCCAAATCTGTATAAAAAGACATGAGAAAAATATTGGTCCACAGCTAGAAATGCCAAGTGTATTTTTAAATGCAGCTAAAAAAAAATACTGCAGAATTCAAACATTGTGCAGCCTGGAAGCGAACATTTTGTGGAGCTGGGCTGCTCAATGAATATGAATTTTTATATGCCGAAATCACTGATTCAGGTACAACCTGTATCTGTAGGTCCCAAAGTGGATTACTGTCTGATAGCTGCTCGTTAGCTTAGAGCATGTTCTCTGTCCTTTCCTTACAAGATGTATTAGAAAGATGCTATCTCCTGTAGGAAGGCTGGTAAAAATATTGATGCGAGACCTATCGGAAAGTAATGTCATTTCCATTGGCTTCAGCTCAGCTCCAGGAAAATCCGCGTGCCGGTTCCTCCTCCTGCCGCAGCCAAGCGCGGATGTGTGCGGCTCTCCGCGCCGTGCCCTTAGCTCGAGGATTACAATTCCTCCCAAGTATCGGAGCCAGAAATTAGGAATTAGCGCTACCGCCAACACTTCCCTGACCCTTCCATTTCCCGAACAGCCACGGGAAAAATAGGACAGCGCGGTCCCTCTTCGGCACTTGCCCTTGGCACGCGCGCTTCCTCTGGAGACGTTGCCACCTCACGGCAAACGGCTCTCAAGGGTCCGGCCACCATCCCGTGTTGCCAGTGAGGTGTCCCAGCTCTTCGGGGTTGGACAGAGCCCTTCAGGGCTGAGGGTGCTGCTCCACCAAGATAGTCGTTGAGGTCTGGGGGAAAATGTATTTTTGAATTTCTCCATGTGTGGTGGGCTCTTCCTGGGCAGAGGAGGCGCAGAAAGCGAGAGGGGCCCCTCTGCAGGGTCTTCCTTAAGGCCTTACCTTACTTTTAGACAGTTGTCATTATCTTTGTCTAAAGGTCATGGCTAAATTGAATAAAAGGAAAGCTGTGTGTTCCTGTCGATGCACAATGGCAGTATTGACTTTCCTAATCCAGTTTGCTGAGGGGTGAGAGAATTAAATTAGATATCTAAGCACAGAAATTGAGAGCCTTTGAAAACAAAGATAAGGAGACAGCCTGTATTTTCCTTTTCCTGGGAGCTCTGGGCTCAAGATTTTGCAGGTGTGTCATCTGATCCATGGCTTGCATCGATCAAAACTGTGCCAATGCATATTTAATTAGCAAGGGGACCCTGGATGCATTATGGCCATCATCCCTATATTGAATGGACTGTCAGACTTTCTGAATGCCTCCCCACCCCCCCGCTTCGTTGTTTGGGGAGCTTCTGCATTTTGTCTGAGCAGCTAAAAGTTTCTTTGTTTTTAGCTGGTGATGCATACAGCACCACTGAGGAGAATACAAACAAGTAAAGTCCTAAAGTGTTTATTTTGTCTAGGAAAAAGGGCTGAACCAATTTGAATCCTTTGGGTAACGGATTTTTTGTATCTCTTGGAATTAAGCAAAAAAACACAGTCGCCTGATGTTTACTTTAAGAATATTTTATTATAACAAATAAAATCTGTGCTGTGGGATTTCTTAAGGAAGCCTTTGATGACAATTTGAATTAAGTCAAAATTAACGTTTGCTACTGCAAAGGAATAAATAGAAAATGTTCCAGAAATGAATCAGTAAGCAGGAATCAAAGGCTGTAAACTGTTTTAAAAACAAACATTTAGAAGTGCATCAAATACTTGTTTGTAATATCAAGGAACAAATACGGGAATACGCAGATTCCCCACATTCTAGGCTATCACACGATAGCAGTAAATCATTTCTGGGCTTGTGAGAACAAAGCAAGTTGATTTAAAATGAAACCATTTTGATACAGCTTTAGGGTTCGCAGCCTCTCGGTGAAGTTCCACGTTTGAGGAGGAATCAGGAATCGCAGCGTCCAGAAAAAGGGGGGAAAAAAAAAAAGTTAGCCGGGGAGTTGTGGAGATCTTTGTTTGCATCTACCTTGGTACAAAGCCGCCCCAGCAGACAGAGTGTTGCCTGATAAACAGATGTAATACACAAAGTCTGCTCACAATGCCGAGCAACAGACTGTGGGCACATGTTTTGGTCTCATTCAAACTCATCAGCATAGTCTAGCTAGGCTGTTTTGTTGCTAGTCTACTTACGGGGTAGCTTAGTAGCGTCTTACTGGTGAAGTAACAAGGAGGGTTTTTTTGCCACAAAAACTTTTGTGGCAAAGGCTCATGGGAAAATCATTTGCATACATCTTGTTACAAAGACTGACTACTTCCTGGCTTAGACAAAGTGTTGCCTGATAAACAGACTTAACACACAAATGTCTGTCTGGAATAAACAACAGCAAGCTTTGATTTACATTTCCATTATCAAAGATAATCTCTTTCCCAGTGTACAGGAATTAAGAGTCCTCGCCTTATAAAAAAAACCAGGCTGGCACCGCGGGGATTTTACCACTGCAGAACCGCACTGGAGGGTGGCGGGGACGGGGTGTACTGTACAGGGGGGATAAAATAAAACGGGAAATCTGGTACGGATACGTACATGTGTGACGGTGAGGCGTATGATAATGAAGCACTTTGAACTCCCTATAAAAGTTGACTTGAAAGCGATGGCTGGAGTTAAGCGGAGAGCCAGGCCTTCCTTAAAAGAAATAGTGGTAGCCACCGAAATAGCCGTAAATAATAATTGTAGCATATATGGAGCAATCCCTATGTGCTTATATTATGATGTATAATGAAGGGAAAGTGAGTGCAAAAAGTGCAGGTTTCTGTTTGTAAATCCCTTAAGCTCACCACGTAAGACTATATATAAAGGAGCATGATTTAGAATTTTTTTTTTTTTTTTAATGTATATAAATCTTTGGTAGAATCCATGCCCAAAATTATAGATGAAAAATTTATTGCCTGAACACAACCCAGCCATATAAATTTTTTATTACAAATAGGACTCTGAAACTTGAATAAAATATGTCAGTTTATTATACAATATTTCCCCCCCCCCCCTCTAAAACATGATATGAATGGAAAATCTAGCTTGTGCACTTCTGCGGTGCTTCTGCGAGGTGCTGGGCTGGCGGCGGAGGAGCGGGAGCCCGCTTTATGTCGCTGCAGAGCAGGCTCAGCATGGGCAGTGCCAGCGCAGCCTTCATCATCTGGCATCGCCGGTCATTTTTTTTCTCCACGATGCGGGGATCACCTTTACTGTTGAGAGGATAGATGCGTCTGCACTTGAGTTCGCACGCGGGCTGCTAGCGAGGGCTCCGTTCCTGGTGGAGGCTGGCTCAGCATAGGTACAGAATAATCTTGACACCCGTTAATTCCGTTTGTACGGACCAGCAGACAATAAGGCCGGTCCGTGTAGGTCACTGCCACCCAAGGCTGGATTCAACATGCCCTGGAAAACACGGCGTGTCGTGAAAGTGCGAGCGCCCAAGAAAGCGTTATGGTTCTCCAAAGTCGGGGAGCCATGAAGTGGTTTAGCACTGGGAAGTACCATGACACTCGAAGCGAGACTTTTTGGTGGAGGAGCATAACAACTCTTCACCGTCTGTGTCACGGTCTACAAAAAAGAACAACATTGTCAGTCTGTTGACATTGGTCCTGTCCACGGGCCAGACTTTCCTGGGAAGGTTTTATTCTTTCCAAACAATGGAGTGCTCCCTTCCAGCGCCGCCAGCCCTGCTTCCACGCAGCCGTCGTGCAGCCCGGCTGGAGCTGCAGCTGAAAAGGAAAAATCGCGTATTGAAAAGTCCCAGAGCTTCCATCCCGGAGCTGAAGGTTCCTGCCTGCCCCACGGTCTCGGGCAGAACCAGTGTGGTAGCATGTGCTTAGGAACAGATCCAAAGAGGAACAGAGAATAGAGACGTAGTAGGAAATGCTACTTTGGAAAAACTAGCCTGTTTTGTTGTTTGGGGTTTTTTACCCCTTAATCACAGTTGATGCTTGGAAGTAGAGAGTAAAATAGCTTCAACATGCTTTTTATCCTGTTTCTCCATGATTATGGTTGATACCAGATCCCCTTGAGCTTCTCTTGTCCAGTAACCTCAACTCCAGCATACGCACTCACACTAACTCCAGCTAGTTCAGGGTTAAAATTCCAACCACTAACTTTCCTTCAACTAAAAAAGCCCCCAAATAAAACCCATTGTGCTATTCAAGGTTAAGCTTCCTTAACTATAAAACTCGATTCCTTGGTGATTTTTTTTTTCACTTTTTTTTTTTTTAAAATCAGCAATCTTAATAGTGGTTCCTCACTATAATATTTCCAACTCCATCTGAAATCATTTAAATCCTCCCCTTAATAACATGCACTTTATTGTAATATACAGATTCTTTGGCTTCCTACCAGCCTTAGCTTAAGGCACCAATGAAACTCGTTGCCGCAGGGGGCCGTGGATTCAAGAGGGGCTCGCATCTACTGTATATTTTGTTTTGTATGTTTTCCAATGGCTCTAATTATTGCAGGTGGTAGAATTTAACTGGCAGTGTTGCTGCTAAAGAAAATAGGCATAAAGTGTATACTGTTTTGCAGAGTGGCTATCAAATATATAGAAAAGAGAAAATCAAATGAATTGTTAAACTGCTCTATAGTAAGTGATTTTATTGATTTAATGCAAATGCTTATGAAAACGATCTTCCATTTATATCAATTATGTATGGGCAAAAATTAATTTATTCCTCTGGTCACCTGTTTGGCTAACTGACTCAGCAGGACAGACATTCCCCCTCCCATTGTAGCCGAGCTCGCAAAACACGAAACATTCAGAAAACGGGAATTATAAAGTTTCCATGTGCAAAGCAACAAAAAAAAAAAAAGCCCCGACAGGAGTTGCTGCCAACTGCTGAAAAAGCAGAGCGCGAGCGGTGGAGGCTGAGCAAGACTCTCTCGTCCTAGGCAAGACTGTAAAATACAACGGCTCCGATTCTGCCAATCCCTTAACCATGTGGCGGCACATTTATATGTACCGGATCATCTGCGGCATCTGAATAAAATCAGGGAAGCAAAATTCTGCATATAAACATTTTGGCTAAGTGCCTTAACTCAGTCTTCTTATCTGGGGTTTCCACAAGATGCCACCTTGCATAACAATGCTGAGCATCCACTTGCCCAGGCCGTGTTTTCGGTAGCCTCCCGTGATCTCTACCGCCGTATAGACTGGTTTTAATTCTACCTCGTCCCGCGTTTCATTGCCCCGCGCCTCTCCTTGAAGCATAGTGCTTAAAACCTTTGTTGTCTTTTTAAGAAATTAATATGTAATTTCAGCAGAAGGGGTGGGTTACGGGAGAACACAACTGGGGAAAATGTTACCGCAGTAGCCGGCGTAATAAAAGAAGAAAGTTAAGATGCAGCACACAAACAAACGTCCTACGGCCAGTAGAGTCTCTCTTGTCCCACTAGCTTTGGTGCTGGAAAAACAGCACTCAAGGCAAACAAAAGTACTTTGTTCCTCAGAAGGCAGGAGCAGCAGCTCGGGCTGCGGGGCTGTGCTGGGGAGCGAAGGTGCCAGGCTGGGGCTGCCAGCGCCGAGCCCAGCGCCCGCTGCCGCCCCTGAGCCCTCGTCCCTCTCCTGGCATCGCCGGGGTGCTGGACATTTTGTAGAGGAAAGCGCGCTTTGAGTGCCTGCGGTAACTTTTTCAAATATAGAATTTTTTGTGGAATTCTGCCCCTACTTTAAATATAAAGCCCAAACCCTGCCTTGCTGGAGGAAGGGAAAAACCTAAAAAAGAAGCGAAAGCCCGGTGCCTGCCCTATAAAATGAAATCCATTGAATGTTGACTTTGAGTGTTAACTGGATATTTTACATTCCTAATATTTTACCTTTGTTTCTACCTTTGCGGTATCGGAAACGCGAAACTTCTTGCCAAAATCTAGTGGCCAGATTATAAAAGCACCGTGCGCTGGCCGTCAATCTGCTGTCACTAATTTGAGCTTCAGTTACAGATAACTTAGAAGGTCAATATTTAAAACAAAATTGCAGAAATTAGGATATTTTTTTTCCACCGAGCTTCACTAAGAAATTATTAAAAATAATAAATACAAAAGACAGGAAAGGGATTCTGGACACGGTGGGAAACATATCACTTTTTATGGTTATTTTATCGATTTTAAATAGAAGTGTCAGGACCGAAGCTTTCTTTTCTAAATATTCTGAATGTTTATATTCTGCAATTAATCAAAATTGGTTTGGGGAGCACTATTTTTTCACTTGTAGATTTTAATTTATACAAGATTGTCCTCTAAGCTTCTGAATGATACCTAATGCATACAGTCAGCAGGTAAAAAAAAAAAAAAAAATTGAATATTTAAAATAGGCATTTTCTTTATAGTGCTCTGCGGTAATTAAAATCTTCATTTGCTTAAAAGCAAGGAACCTTTTTAAAGCAATAAATTAGCATTGCTTGACCCAAGGTCACTAGTAGTACTGCTTCTTCCAGCGCTATTAATACCTCAAAGAAAAAGAAGGGGTGGTGTTATCACTCTGTTGCAATAGAAGTAAGATTTTCAATTTAATCACAGTTAAGTGTCATGACCTTTTGATCTTGCATTGACTCCTCACTGAAATGTGGTCAAATTTCAGACAGCTAATTCTAAACTCTGCAAAGTCAAGGTGAAGTCAGAAAATAGGTTTGCCACGATTGCGGGTGTTTTCTGATGCAGTAGCAAGTGGTTTCCTTTCCCAAGTTTTGTTTCACTGCAAAAACTTTTTAAATGGGATCAAGGAATTGCAGAACAAATTCTGAGGGGAAAAAAAAAGAAAACTTTTTGTTGTTGTTGTATTAATTGTGAAAACAGTAATTTGAGGGAGTTTTTTTAAAAAATATTTTTTCGCACAGGTAAAGGGACCATTTTTCCCAATTCATAGTGATAGAAGTAATGAAGAAGGAAAATACTGTTTGACTAAAGCTTCTAATAAGAATAATTTTTGAACCAAAGAGCAATCATCTTCACATAGAGTTAATGATGTGTAAAAAATGCAAACCACTCATATTTACACATATCCTTTTATAGATCATTTTATTATTTTAAATAGAGCGTTAGCTGGGAGTTTGTCGGACTCACTATTTACACAAGTTCTAAAGCAGTTCATCCAGTTTCTAGGCTCATTTATACCACTGCAAATCAACGCCGAACATTTCAGTGATCTCGTAGCCCTGTAACCACCGCGAAAAGTATGACAAAAATCAGCTCTTCTAATCAGTTTGGCAGATTTTGTTCCCGAAATGTGTAGACAACAATCTCCACGACTCCGTAGTGTTGCTTAGTTACCTTTATGTGCCTGCTTGAAAATATGTTTTGAGACTTTACTATGTGTTGGATTAAGGCTCTGGTTTGTATACAACATAGAGGCTGCATTATAAAAAACATGTAGGAGAGTAGTTTAAATATGCCTTCTTTAAAAAGAAGGATTCTCAAAGCTCAATTTATGCCAACACACACACACACCAAGCACTCTGTGGAGTGCTGTAAACAAGATTCCCTTTTTTTTTTTCCTAGTAAAAAGATTACCTAGGCACGGGACTTTTGCATTATCATGTCCTAGTGCAACACTCCTGTCCTCAGTTTGTACTCTCAGCCTTTTGAGGAAGTCTGGCGCCTCTGATCTATTTTCCACAGCAGACCCTGTAATTTTTGGCTGTATTTTATGTTTTTCAGATTCAAGTCAATCTGAAAGTCCCAGCCAGC
>JAVSBS010015460.1:0-18376 GCA_033124195.1 Coracias cyanogaster | reverse complement strand
CAGGAGTGTGGTGAGGAGCAGCTGAGGGACCTGGGGGTGTTGAGCCTGGAGAAAAGGAGGCTCAGGGGAGACCTTCTTGCTCTCAACAGCTCCCTGAGAAGAGGTTGGAGCCATGTGGGGTTGGTCTTTTCTCCCAAGGAACAAGCAATAAAACAAGAGGAAAGGGCCTCAAGTTGCACCAGTGGAGGTTTAGATTGGACATGAGGAACAATTTCTTCATGGCAAGGGCTGTGAAGGTCTGTCCCAGGCTGCCCAGGGCAGTGCTGGAGTCCCCATCCCTGGAGGGGTTTCCAAGCCGTGGAGATGTGGTGCTGAGGGACATGGTTTGGTGGTGACTTGGCAGTGCTGGGGGAACGGTTGGACTCGATCTTGAAGGTCTCTTCTAACTACTTTGCTTCTATGAGGTGGTTGGTTTGGAGTACAGCCTGTTTCTGGCTGAAAGCGAGTACAAGCAGCTGATAGATGTGGAACATAGAGCAGGGTTTCGACGTTAAAGGAGGTAGCACTGGTTCAGAGTAGGGTTACAGAGGCACTTTTCATTAGCTGGGTCTGTGGCACAGGGTTTCTGCACAGTCTGGCCTCAGCTCTGCACCAGCAGGGACGGACGGGACAAAACCACCCGGTCCCAGTGTTTTGCTCATCAGGGCTATGGTTGGGCTGAGGAAAACAAGTGCGAGGTAATACATTTGACATCCAGCTCTGGCCCCTGCTGCCTGCTCAGGCTTTTGCTGCCCCATCCTACCCCTGCAGCCACCCCACGGGAAGGACAACCTGCACTGCCCACCCGCCGCCTGCTGCAGGCAGGGCTCTGCCCAGCCAGGACAGGCAGCACGCTGCGCTACCGCTCCTGTCCCCTCCCTGGCAGCTCTCGCCAGCCCCTGCACACGCTGACCCCGCTGCACAGAACTGCTCGGCAAACACCCCGGGTGTCGGTGCTGGGCCTGAGGGTCTCAGGCCACACCTGACTATGCAAGTGGCACAAGATGCTATGGAGAGTGAAACGACCACTGCCAGGGCCTGGCTGGTGGCTCTGGCTGGCTCCAGTCTGAGCTCGTGGGTTAAATCATTTCGGCAATGTCCACTTGTGTTGGGTGGCAAGATTTTGGTAGCCAAGAGGGTCTTCTGTGAGAATATACGAGGAACTGCTCCTGTGTTGGGCAGAGACAGCCCCACCCAGCTGTGGGACCTGCTGCTGCCCCCTGGACATCTAGGGGGCGGATCGCGACACAAGCCCATCAGCAACAGCGGCAATGCCTCCGGGATAACATTTAAGAATGGGGAAAAAAACCCAACCCTCTGCAACAGCAGCTGGGAGAGAAGAGTGAGGATATGTGAGAAAACCACACAGACACCAAGGCCGGTGAGCAAGGAGAGGGAGAAGGTAGAAAAGTCAGGAAGGAGGCTGAGCCTGGGACAAAGTGCAGGGGAAATGTGTTTTTAGCTGTGTTATTCCTCATTATCCTGCTGTTTCATTGGCAATAAATAAATTTCCCCAAGTTGCATCTGTTTTGCTCATGATGGTAAATGTAAGTGACCTCCCTGTTCTTGTCTCGACCCAGGAGCTTTCCATCACCTGTCCTGGTGATAGAGTGACAGAGCAGCTTGGCAGACATCTGGCCAAGGTCAACTCCCCCAGCACTGCGGCCCAAACAAGGGGCAGCGCCGGCGCTCACCAGACAGCAGCTCTCTGCCGCTAACCCTGCTCCCACCAAGCAGCGTGCTCAGGGGCGCCCGCAGCCACTGTGGCGAAGGTGCCAACGCTCCCCCTGCATCAGGCCACGCAGCACTTGTGTTCACAGCTAAGGACCTTGCTGGCAGCTCATTAACACCTGCACTTGGCTATTAATTGCACAGGAAGACCGCAGCACAGCCAGGTAGGACACGGCCTTGATTCTCATCCCAGCTCTCCAAAGTGCCCAGCCAGGGAACAGCTGTGAACAGGAGATGGCGGCTCTCCCCAGCCCTCCTCCTGCAGCAGCTTCCACGGGCGAGTTGTTCCCAACACCTTCCTCACCACAGATTTTTTCGCTTGTTCTGCCTCACCCACCACAGCGATGCCAGTTACCCGGTCACGTTAATAACTCATACAGGGATCTCCACTTCTGTGCACCTCATTTCATCTTTCCTGTACTTTAGAGAAAGCCCTTCAAGATTTATTTCATCAAGGTAGATTTGACCCCCAGAGTTTTGGTAATTATACAATGGATTGGATAAGGAACTTCCACTAATGGAGCCAAAAAGCGAGCAGGCGGTGTGCCCTGGGTCCGTGGATGCAGTGCCAGCCTACGATGGCATCAGTTCTGCAGGTGCGGAGGTGCCTTGGCTGACAGAAGGTTTCATGTCACATCACTGGGAACCAAAATGCTTCGGTTAAAACGCAGAGTGCAAGACAGAGCAGCTCATGTGGGAAGTCAAGCTCAAGAATATTCCCATTACGACTGATGAAGACTTTATAGACACTTTATTAAAATCATCTTAGCTTGGATTTTGCCAAAATAATGTACGCAGTAGAAGTATCCCACACAAAGAAATGATACAGCTCTGCCTGATGTTTGGAGCCTTTCAGGGGAGATGGTGAGCTGTGGTAAGTGCCTGCTACAGGTACAGACACCTGCTGCACCCTCTCCATCAGCTCACGGTGTCCTAAACACACCCACCACAACTCCTCTGCGAGGAATGTGCCGAGAAACAAGGCTCTGCTTCTTGCCCAGGACCCCCTTCTCCTGCCTCATTTAAAAGGGCTTTTTGCAACAGAGCCACCAGACCCCTGAAGACAGAAAAAAAAACCCCACAAAAGCCAGTGGTTTGTGATCAGCACATGACAACAGAAGGACTTAATGAGCAGCGAGTGCTGCTCGTGTCCGCTGCCTGAGCACCGACCTGCAGGTAGCTGAGGGAGCTTCGTTTCCAGCCAGCCTCCATAAATAGACTGGGCTGGCTACTGTCACCATCAATCTGTCCTTCCGCAGCAGCAGCAGCACAGACAGCCCATGATTTATCCATCCACGCTGTCTTATTTAACAGCACTTTCTCCTTGCAAACACCTCCCGCTATTGCGCGCTAAGGAACGTGCTCTTTGGGCGTCCAGCCGTCAGAGCGCACAGGCTGGGGTCAGAGCACAGCCCTGCCTCCAGGGCCCCGCCGCGCTCCAGCACCCACTCCAACAGCAGCCTGGCAGGGTGCGGCTGGTGGTGGGCTCCGAGGACAGCTGGGCTGGACTCCAACAGCCAGCCAGCATGACCTTTCTTCTCCATAAAAAAATACTTATTAAAAAAACCCCTTTCCCTTAAGAAATAGTTTGGCTGAGTCCAACACTGACACCCCAGAACTGGTGACAGGGAAAGTGTCCGTAAGTGAACGTCTTGTGCTACAGATCTCATCTCGTGCCAGTCTTCCCTGAAGGAGATGCTCTCCATCCTTAGGCAGAGGGACTCATCAGCTGTGGGCTGGGCTTCAGACTCTTTGGGAGCTCATCAAGAACTGGACACAGCACTCCTTGCATTGCCACTCTCCTCAGGGAATGTCCTTCCTCCCTGCAGCCAGGCTGGAGCGTTTCAATGACGCAGAGATGACAACACAGCCAGGCACTGCTACGGCCATCTCTGCTCACCATCACTTCTTTCTTGGCTTCACAGAAAGAGTCTCCCTTTCCAGAAGCTCGTCACCAAGTCCCCGCGTCTTCTTCGCACAGTGCCGAGCAAGGCCCAGCAATACCACTAGGTGAAAGACTTAACCATGCTTACCATGTGATCAACTCCACACGCAACATCCACCACCTCGCCGGGTACAGTCACCTGCACGAGACACACAAGAGCAGATTATTGCTCAAGCTGGTACTTTGCACCTGATTTTTCCCATTTCTCACCCTCCTCCTGCTGAACATGCCAGGTGGTTTCGCAGGGTCTTGTACCAACAAAAGTGTCATCTTGAACACCCAGATAGCACCAGATATGCTTGCGCAGTGAGCTGTGAAACATTCCCCTTCTCCCTTTGCAGAAACACAGGAACCTCTGGAAGGACAGCAAGAGAGGGCTCACAGGCAGACAGCGAGGGGACCACAGCCTCAGCCCATCTGTTCAGCAGCAGAAACAGCGTGACCAAACGGAGCGTAATCCAGACAGCAAGAGGGGGATCTGCCCAAGCACCACAAGGATTTGCCTCTTCTCTCATCAGCAAGGACTGAGATGAGATGAGGCAAAAGCTGAGCCCAGCCTAAGGCAGCTTTTGCAGGCCCAGCTCACCCACTGGTGTAGTTACAGCTCTTTCACTCACAGCTGGCTTCAAGGAAAGCGGAGGCTACAAATGACAGTATTCCCTTCGCGCTGAGAGGAGGAGCTAGTTCTAGGGCAGGTGGTCACAGAGTGTCCTGGCAACTGCCCTTGCTCTGGTACATTGCCGTAGTAGCGCCAGACAGGAGGTGGCTGTTGGAGGGAGCGTAACGCTCAACGTCCGTACTTTGGGAAGCCTGGACATGCCAGGCTTGGTGAGTGCAGAAACTCCACTCAGCCACAGCCCTGTGATTTTAGGCAAAGGCTCCAGAGTTGGTCTTTTTTTCGTTCATTTTTAAAAGGAGGACAAAGCATGCTAAAGAAACACATCCGCTGCAAGTTCAGACACATGGAAAGGGATTCCAGGGTGGTCCAACTGATTGCCTCCCTCCTCTCCTACTTGGCCTTCATGGAGACTGAGAACATCTGCTAGGCTGAGTGCTGAACTCCAGAGCCAAAGACTCTTCTACACCCACAGTCTGGCTCTCAGAGCCATCCGAGAGAAGGGAGTGGAACGGGAAGCGTTGCGAAACAGCTATGAAAACAGTTCCATGGCTAAGGAACAACCACTGTAGCTACACAGTCAGCCCAGTGACCCACCACCATAGCTGCTTCACTTGGAAGAGGAGCAGGGGAAAGAAGCCATAGTCTGACCACCTGATCAAAACATGCATCTGATTTAGATGTGTCACGTGAGTCTTTCGGTCACAGATGACCAATACTGGTGGTCTTCTCTGCAGCACATACAAAAGTGAAGTGTAGGTTAGAAGGGGAGGGCAAAGGCAGTCAGGGGTAACAGGTAGAAGACTATGGACAGGAGGGAGATAAGAACTGTTCAGGCTTCCACTTCTTTCAAAATTACTCAACAAAACTACACAGCAAATTATGTTTCTTGTCCTCAGGATAAAGAAGACTAGCTAAACAATATTCTCTAGGCCTTAATACTACCATCCTTACCCTCCAGGGGAAATACTGGTCTTCCATCCTTCCAGTTCCCAGGCATCCTCTTAGATTCTTGCCCCATACAAACAGCTCTCCTCTGTCTGTGCAGGGAGGGGAGGAAAGAATAAAAAAGAATAAAATAAAACAGAGTCATTAAAAAGGAAGAATTCTCTTTGTGATGGTGGCAAATGTGGGCAGCAGTGCTTCCAGGAGTATAAAGGGTTATACACATGGTATGAAAGCCACCGAGTTTAGTTCCAAGTACAATAAATGTTCTTGTGCTTGGGGAAAATGATGCCTAATGAGCAGGGCAAGCTGCAAGTTCTGGGCACAAGTCTTTGCTTCCCCCTCTTACAGCTTTTGCTTTGGAATTTTTCTTTGAAGAAAGAGTACAGCAGAAGAGACTCCAGAGAATCATTTGTGGTGAAGTGAATCACTGTGCTGGAAGTTAGACAATTACAGCTGACCCATATCAGCTATCAGCACAGCAAGGCAGGCGAGCATGGCAGTGAAATCCATCCCAAGCCGTCACCTGGGGACTGGTGACTCAGCTGCCCAACAGAAGTGGCCTTCTCATGACAACAGGGGAGAAGAGAAAACTTGTGTTCAACAGAGCTGGAAAGTTTCAAGCTCCTCAGCAAAATGTGCAGCTCTTGGAAGCATCAGCTCAACCCCACAGCAGAGACAACAAAATCATGATCTATAACATAAGTACAATTTAATTGGAACAGTTTCTAACACTTCCTGAATACCACGGGGAGACAGTTACAAGCACCCTGTGACCAGACGGATAGTGTCAGGCACACCACTTCCCCCAGTAGGGCCAAGCATGTTGGCACCTCACACTTTTCATCAGTAAACTATTACTTTCACTACCAAATACATGAGTTTTCTGTGCTGCTGCCCTCTGCTGCTCATTTTTAAATGGCATTCAAATTCAAACTTCCTTCAAAGGCTGGTATCAAGTACGAGGTACACATCCAGAGTATCAAACCCTCTGCATGTTAAACATGTAGGTCTTCCCACCTCAGACTGTTAATTCGGTCAGAAGAGCCAAGAAACCCTGATGTCTAGCTCCGATCTGGAGTCAGTTTTAGTTAATCCCAAATTCCTGGTCCTTCTAAAGTGCACCTGACCAACTTATTCTGTGCAGGGAAATGAAAAAAACCTACCCAGGTTTCCTGTTTGAGTGAAATTTTGCTTCCTTTAGAAGAGTAACACTTTCTTAATTAAAGCATAAGTGAGTGCAGTACCTATGACAGAAATCACACTGACACCTGTAAATGTGCTGCCCGCCCCTCCTGTTGCATTCCAACGTGCTTCAGGTTTAAAGAAAAGGAAAAAAAAAGAAAAGCACCCATCTTTAACTGCCAATAAGACTGCAACGTGACTTCTCCATCACAGCAGGACTAGAAACTTACTTGTAAGTGCCGCAAACTGGCTGAGTCCACAGCGAACGTGAGCAACACGGATGTCCGGACTGAAGTCTGACTGGCCAAAAAGGCTGGGTGGGATCATCTCTGGCACTGCTGTCTCGAGTACGTTTGGTCCTTTCCCAAGAATTCCATATCCCCAGACAAAAACATTTCCTTCTTCTGTATTACAATAAGGACACATTCTGTAAGAAAGTCTGTGCTTGTGAAACTCATGCCATGACCAAGAGTTAATCGCATCCAAAGGGATGTTTTCCTTTCTCCCAGAGCAGTCTAGCACCTTTTGACTATGTAAGGTTTCTAAACAATGCATTCCCATCCAAATGCCTTCATTTTTCCCTAAGCTGTGCAAGCAGATCAAGCTTCACAGGCAAAACTTTCCTGGGGAAATAATGCCAACACTGTGTGGGCTGGATAAAATACTTCAGCTGACTGACTGACGGGACAGAGGATGAGTGTTTTATTATCCCTGCTTTCTCCCCTGAGGCACGGCCAAACCAGCAGTAGGCTCGTCACTCTGCCTGGCATTCCGCCTGAACTGGGTGTCTGGGAAAGCAGCAGTTGGGCAGCATAAGACAGTGCAAGATGCTACATGGGCTAACTCTGCTCTCTTTACACTAGAAGCTCAAATGTCATGTCATCACAACAGCCGGATCATGCATCTGAATGTCTTCGTCGAGGTGATCCAAGTAGTACAACCCTCTCCCTCATTCCTTTCCTCAGCGACTTTCAAGCTGTGCTCCCCTGGCAATCCAAAGCAGCACTCACCAAGAAGCCTGCTGCAGTTTCACTGTTCTCACAACTCTCTACTTGCCAGCCTAGTTTATCAAGGTTTATTTACATGTCAGATGCATACTGAGTCTGAAGGGCTCTTCTTCCTCTCAAGTGTTGCCATACTTCCTCCCTGTCTCTGTCTCCATTACAGGCCACACATGGCCCGTGTGATCAGCAAACAAGACCAGAACTGCAAGCAGCAACCAGGCTCTAGTTCCAGTTCTCCTCACACACGCGCTGGAAGCAATGCTCTGTGGCTGGCAAAAGAACATTCATCCATCACTGGTTTCCCAGCTTTCCTTGTCAAAGACAGTACTTGCCTGTTTCCAATAAACAAGGTGCTTGCTCCATGATGTTACAACCCACCTACCGCAGGGCCCCGCGCTAAAGAGGACGGCTGTGAAAAGGAACTCACCCGTTAGCACAATGTTGCCAGTCCCGCCGCACGCGGCCTCCTTTATCTTCCCAATCTTGAATGGCAGATGTCTGGGAACGTTCACCTGCGTGAGGTTGCAAGAGTTGTTGGAGAAAAGGTAAACTGCAAACCAGACACAAACTTGTTCTCTAGCTGTGGTTAGAGCTTACATGCACTGAATTCCTGACAGGGACAACCTTTATTGCCTGAATAACCGAATGAATGCAAGTCCCAAGATTAAAAAAACTACATTAAATTCATTAAGGCCGAGAGTAGGGACAAAGTGGGAAAAGTTACCCTCTCAAAAGCTTACGCACACGGCAAGAAAGCTGGGAATGCTTAACGTCTGCTCATATCCCCGGCTCTCTAAGCCAGACCCAATGGGAAAGTTAGTAAGTGAGCATATTTGTAAGTTTTCATAACGGACAAGACTAAAATTCAGTTTGTGGAGGCATTCTTGAACGTACTAGGTAAAATCACTCAAGGGAAATCACTCTTATTTGGTACAGTTCAACACAACAGAAACCTACACGGCTTGACACGTGTGAACAGTGACCCTGGGTTTCACAGATAACATCCAGCGCCGCCATTCCACAGCCGGGACTTTATCAAGATTGTACCTCAAACTCCCGATTTGACAAATATGCCAGCCATCCATTTCAGACCCCCTGACCTCCCTCAAGCATCCAGCCAGGAAACTACTACACGACTTCACGTGGTCAATGCCTCCAGGCCTTACGGGTAGCCCCACATTAAGGCTACATCAGGAGAGTCAGAGGAAACAAAGGGACGTGTTTCACTAAAGCCATACTAATGTAACTGGCTGCTCCTAGCCTTCTGCCAGCAGTAGCTTGGGTATTAATTAATTCCCTGACTCCTTTCCTACACCTACTGTAAGAAATGAGACTATCTGCCTAATTACCTCAGTACCACAATTCTTAGTGGAAAAACAGCACTGTATTTTTGCCCCTGCTCCAAAAAATTTTCAGCTGTGAGACACTGGGATTTGTTTAGGAATCAGGTGAAAAATTCACGAACATACAGGTGGATTGGAAAGGACTTCCAAAGGTCATCCGGACCAGCATCATGCTCAAAGCAGGACCACTCAAAATGTTAGATTAGCCAGCCAAAAGTCTAGTTCCTGTCTCAAAACCAGCACAAGCACTTGAGCTGGGTCTCAATTTGGTGCAAAGTCCATGGGACGGGGCAAGGAGGACATGGGGTGTACTCAGTAACTAACAAAGTGTGCTGAGGTGAGATGAGCCCCTGCCTATCACAAACACTTCAGACATTGCTTTTGTAAGCACACAAAAACCAGCCTGCTAGTGGTGTTAGTCTGTCTGGATTCTACTGCTGTCAGAAGAACTCAGAGCAAGGAGAAGTATGTAATGTTTAACTCTCCGCGCAGCTGCTGAACTGACACATGGAACCACGGCCCCAGACCAACTGACCTGTGTGGTTTCTGTGACACACGCCAACTGCAAGTATTCTGAATTTCCCCAACCAAAGACGTCGCCTTCATCCGAAACAGCCAGACAACAGTCCCCATAGGAAGAGACCTGGATAATGTTTACTCCATCAATGTCACCACGTAGCTTAGTAGGAACACTGGTGATGTTGTAGTGTCCTAGACCTGAATGGAAAAAAGTAGAGAAATAGTGAAGATTTTTTCCAGACATATTTTTAACACCTACATATGACCATTTTGTCATACTCTAAACCAACCATCCTCCAAAAGAAATCTTTCTGTCCGTATCTCTTAACTACCAGCTTCTATGGACCAGCAGCCACAAACACCAGTTCTCTTGCCAAAGCTACCTCCCTAGAAGCCAGAACAACTTTATACAATCACACCTGGAAAACAGTCTTCTCTCTCGTCTGCATGGACCAGAGTGTTTGAGAGAGCAGTAACCGAGCTAGGCAGGTATCCCAATAGAGATGAAATTTCACAAACTGGCTGCATCCTGTCTTCTGCAAGGAGAGCCACACGCGACAGCACACTGCATTCAGTGTAGACAACAGCAGGTGAAGAGGCAAAAGAGGCTGAGAAGCGAGTGCTTTACATGACAAAGAGCTGCCTGGAACAGAGCCAGAATGCAGATGATGGAAACAAGATGGGCCACAGTATGTCTGCACAAGAGAACCATGGGAAGAACCCAGCAGAAGGACCAAACAGTAGAAAGGACTGTGAGGAAGTTCTTTGACAGCAGAAGCCACCAGAGGAAGGGCCTGGCCAAAGATCCCATGCTAAGAGAGCAGTAGCTGCCAAAGGTCTCTGTCAGTTCAAAAGGAACACGAAGTAAAACATGACCCAGAAATGAGAATCAGGAAGGTAAAGTCTGCACAGAACTAGGGAGTTCACCCTCCTGTGCCAGTTCCACATCCCCTTACAAGCTTAACCGGTGGACACATTCTCCTCAGATTGCAGACATGGACTGTCAGCACGGCGCCCTGAAGCTCCTCTGAAAAGGAACTGGTTCGTCTCAGTTTGGTCACAGAAGAGTATAGAGGACATCACACTGCTGGACACTTACTAGCCCCTTTTTGTCCACACACGCAGGACAAATACACGACAAGCTCTGCTGCATTCATCAATCCACTGAAACCCAAGCTGAGCTGAGCTCCTACCTGTTTGTCCATCAGCTCCCCATCCACATGCATAGACCGCACCTTTCTTGGTTCTAAACAGGCTGTGGTCCTGCCCACACACAACCTGCACACAGAGAAAAACGCAGATCTGGTCAGGAAAGCTCACGTCTTCAGAATCGATTTAACAATGAGCCATGAACCTCTACAATGCCCATCAGCTCAGATTTTGACTTTTCTCTCCCAAAGGGCTCTACAGACAGAGAAGACCAAGAACAGCACAACACAGCACGGAAACCAGCAGAATTTTCTTTGTGGCAAGTGATGCTGCGGTTGATTTGTTCTGAGAACCAACACAAGGCCTAGTTAACAGCAGGCTCGATTCAGCAGTACAACACAATAAACCAGAAAAGGGTAAATAAGAGATCTCCCTTCCCAGAGTGCTACCACATGGCTCTCAACGCCAGCTGCAAACTGCTATTGATTCCTTGCCATGCAAGCGCTCTAGGAACAGATCTGTTCTCAAATGGACATTTATGTTGAACTAGCAATCATGTTTGCCACAGGCCTGGCATGAATTAAAGCCAAGATCTTCAAAAGCAGACATTAAAAATTAGCCAGCGTTTAAAGGGATTTAATCCACAAGTTCAGAGAGTGGTTAACAAGAACATTAAGCACGTAACTGCTGTCAGCAAACACGTAGCCATTATTCAACTCCCTTGAAAAAAATAAAATAATGAAAAATTCAAACAGACGTTCACAAGCCTAATTCAAACATCGTCAGGCTGTACCATGGCACACACTCAACACAAGGACCTAAATGAACAACCCTTGCGTTGTAGGACACTGCATGGAACAGGAGCAATGTTTGCCCACAGAGTACTGCTACAGTGGCACAGATGTACTAAAGAACTGCTCCTGTGCTGGAAATACGGCTCACTCGGTGGCATTTACACTGCTCTGCAGCCCCTGGATCTACTAGAAGCCTGCCCTAGGGAAGTGCTGGCTGGTCTAAGTGGAGGGTCTCACAGCTCACTTTTGAAATTAGGAAGACAAAATTCAAAGTAAAATAGTTCCCAAGTGATATAAAAGTGACAAAGGGGCACAAGAACAAGATATCAGGATGGGAAGAGATGAGAAGTCAGAACAACCTCCCTGCCTTGCAGGTGTTACCCAGGAGTCAAGCAAACAAGCGCAGCATCAGCATTCCCACCAAACTCTTCTAAGTTCAGACCCTGCACTGCCTTTAACAACTGCTCTGCAGAGGCATGGAGTAAAATGCCACCTTGTGCTTTTTTATAAGCAAGCAGGTAGTGGATCACCTTGTCATTTTAAAGAGCTTCAACTGAATGATTTGCATACTGATTTTCCCCCCCCCCCCCCATTACAGAATCATAGGCTGGTTGAGTTTGGAAGGAACCTCTGAAAGTCATCTGGTCCAACCCCCCGCTCAAGCAGGGCTACCCGCAGCCAGCTGTCCCGGACCATTCTGAATTATCTCCAAGGAGAGAGACTCCACAACCTCTCTGTGCAACCTGTGTCCGTGCTCAGCTACAGTAAGAAAAGTGTTTCCTGATGTTCAGAGGGAACCTCCTGTGTCTTTGTGCTCACTGCCTCTTGTCCTGTCACTGGGCACCACTGAGAAGAGCCTGGCTCTGTCCTCTGTGCACCCCCTGCCTTTGGGTATTTATACACAGTGCCAAGATACACCTCCCAGGCTTCTCTTTTCCAGGCTAAACAGTCCCCGCTCTCTCAGCATTTCCTCACAGGAGAGATGCTCCAGTCCCTTCATCACCCTAACGGCCCTTCACTGGACTCTCCCCAGTATGTCCACGTCTCTCTTGTACTGGGGAGTCCAGAAATGGACACAGTACTCTGAGCGTGGCCTCATCACTGCTGAGAAGGGAAGGACCACCTCCCTTGACCTGGTGGCAACCCCTTCTCCCAATACAGCCCAGGATACCATTGGCCTTGTCTACAGCAAGGGCACACTGCTGGCTCATCATCAACTTGGTGTCTACCAGGACCCTCAGGGCCTTTTCTGCAGAGCCATCCCCTAGCTGGTTGCCCCCCAGCACATAGTGGTGTCTGAGGCAGTTCTTTCGCAGGTGCAGGACTTTACCCTTCCCCTTGCTGACCTTTGAGAGGTCCATGTCAGCCCACTTCTCCAGCCTCTGGATGGCAGCATCACCATCTGGTGTATCAGCCACTCCTCCCACTTTTATGTCATCTACAAACTTGCTGAGGGCACAGTCTGCTCCATCAACCACGTAATTAGTGAGAATGTTAAATGGGATCAGACCCAGTGTTGACCCCTGGGATACAGCACTAGTTACTGGCATTCAGCTAGTCCTCATGCCAATGATTAGCACCCTCTGAGCTCGGCTGTTCAGCCAGTTTTCAATCCACCTTCAGAATCCAGTTGAGATGACCCTCTTACCTGGACAACTCTGCTGTCAAAGTCCTTCAGCTGATGAATTAGATGACTTTCACTGGACACCACCGAAAAGAAAAAAGGCAACACAGAGGATTTCAGAGGACTGCGACTGAAAAACGTGAAGGTAGATCTGCCTTCACTGAAAGCTACTTTGCTAATTACAAAAGAGATTCTTCCACATCTTCTCTTATACATCCAAAGAGCATAGTTCCACTGTACAGTTACTGCACAAATAAGGAAAGTAATTCTGCACTCTCTTATTTAAGAAGTTAAGAACTTTTAAAATATAACCTCCCATGGGAACTGGGAGTGGGAGCGATCCTCAAACACGTTCCCTTGTCTAGCATGGGCACAGGGACTAGATAATACTGCAGCACCTACGGAAACATGACACGAACTAGAGATTAACCGGATAGCCCACAGCACAAACAGGGTAGCGTTAACATCACAAAAAGAGGAGTTCTGATCAATCCAATAGCTGTATCAAGGTGAAAAAAGGGTAGGTAAATTATAGTTCTTTTCTTAAACTCCACAGGCCAAGTCTTGTGGATCACAGGGAGTGCAATGAGCAACATCTCTTCTAGGCCCTGCCAGGGAATCAGTAACTTTCAACATATTCCCACTACTCACATCACTACTATCCTATAAAGCATTTTGAGAAGATGCTTTGGTGTGGCCCACAAAAAGTCTGCAAAGGAGAAGCACGACAGATGCAAAGGCAGTTACAGCAAAGAGATCCAACAAAAGGATGCCTCTTTCATCATTAAGTGCTGTTTCTAACACCCTCAGAAATAGCACTTGCTCTCCGAGAGGCTGAAGGGAGAAAGACTGACAACTAACACCAATTACCTCAAGCGATTTGTGAAGGCTGGGTTTTCTCACTATGCCCTGTGAAAACTGTCACATGCTGAAATCTTTGTGTCTTTTCTGAGTGTGGTCAGAAGAGCACAAGTGCCCAGCCCGGGTTTGAACCAGGCCGTTTATATGACACCTGCAGCACAAAAGCCAGTTCTCACACTCCATCTTAAATAGCATCCTTATACCACTAGATTTTTCCCACCTTCAGGCTTTTCTGTAGGGTTGTTTTCATGCAATTATGTTTTACCATTAAGGAAGTTCAGGATCTTTGGATTCTCACCTGTAAATTTCATCTTCAACAACCTTCCGGCCACACTGTCCATAAGAATTGTTCCCCATTGTGAAAACTGAAAAACAACGACAAAATGCACTGCTTTATTACTGTCCAATCCCCCGAAAGCCTCTTTTCAGGTACACAGAATATTTTAATATGGCCTTCAGTACGAAAGGTGGAAAACAGTACTGTAAAAATTGGCATAAGCTTTCTTCAAACCAAGTCCACTTAAATTCAAGTGACTGAATCAATTTTCATCAACAATATCCCGGCAATATTGTTGCAGGCACAGTGGCGGTACCTGGAGCCCACTGGCAGTTTGTCAGTAATTGCCTAGTTCATCCCGCCGTTGCCAAGGAGACTCAGAAATAGATCAGTGCTCCCACAGGAGCGTTAAATCAACAACCAACCAGCTCACCCACTGATAAGCAGTGTTGGATCGCGCAGCACTGAGGCCACTGCACCAGAGAATTCCCAGAGATGCGGAGAGTCAATCCACGAACAGGATCTTCCGTACAAAGGCCTATTAATTAATCGCTTTTTAAATGTTGCACTCTGGGGCTTCAAGGGGAAAGCAACACAGGAGTATTGGCACAGCCATCCAAAACTGAATTCAAAACCACGTCTGACTGAACAAGACAAACAGGCTACACTTCAACGAGGCCCGGGGCTAGATAAACAAACCATATTTTTGCAACACTTGTACTGAAAATGCTTCCAACACATTTATAGCTCGAGCCAAGCAGAGCTCAATGCACGGTTATCAGCTCAGGGCTCTCCCTCCCAGGAGCAATCCCAAAAAGGCCAGCAGCAACTTGCATCACGTTTACAGTGCAGACAGCCCATCTGGGCCTAGCTCTAAAGGACAGAAAACAATCTTGCTCAGAGCTTTTAATAAAAGCATCATCTGGCATTCCTTGTCAGCAGCACAGGCGATACCACACCTCCTTCGTTGTCCGTCAGGATGAGGGAATGGGCTCTCCCACAGGACACCTGCAAGACTCGAGTCTGCTGTGGCTTCTCCAGCGGTAAAGGAATTGGAGATGGTTCCAAGACATATTCATAGCCCTTAGCTTAAGGAAGAGAGAGAAATTTAAAGAGTCAGCGGCTTCCACAATGCAAATTCATCATAGATTTGCCAATCCTGTTGTATGTATACACACTCACTTCTAGTTTATTGCAAAAGCAGATACATTTTAGAAAGCCAAGGTACTAACCAAAGCAAAAGGCTGAGTGGGATTCACCAGGGCAGGAGAAGGAGTTAAAAGCCATAGGGATGAAGCCCATAATCTTTGCCTAATCAAAACCCAACCACACCTACAGGCTCAATGTTACGAAGGCTCCAGGTGGCCAGAACTGAGAAACTGAGGCTTCCAGCCAGACGTTCAACCACCTCAGTGAATAAGGCTGGACTACTATAGAGCTTAAGACCAAACACAAACTAAGCACTCGGTGCAACTGGGGATGCTGCAAACAAGGTACAAGAGCAGCAATCACAAAAATCACGAAAGGTGAACAAAAAAAAAATCTTAAGGCTTCATATTTAAAGAACAGTAGATGAAAGGCCCTTTCAGAAAACAAGGAATGTAAGAAACATTAGCTAGCCTGGCTCCATAGGGGATAAGAGATCTAACATTTCTAAAAGAAAATGACAGGCTGTACTAGAAAAGGAAGACTTAGTAACCTGAAGAATACGTAATCAGGTACTGACAACTGGGAAGAAAAAAAAAAGGAAGAAAAAAAAAGAACAGCAAAACATAAATCAGTACTAGCAAAAAGGTTGTGGGGAGATAAAAAGCTTTGATATCAGAGAAAGCTGGTGTAACAAGCGAAATCAAAGCCCTGAGGACCCAAAGCAGTCTTCTGCTCCCATGCAGCAGTGCTTTAACTAGTTCACACTGTCCTCAATTAATAAAAAACAAGCAGAAAATCTACACATACTCTTTTACGGTAAGATACTACTTGATGCCAGGATGGGCATCACAACCAGCCGTGTGCAACCGGTGGGAGCCCGCTGTGCAATGCAGCGGGGACTGAAAGGCAGCCAAGATTGTATCTGCACAAAGCAAAAACCTTCTCCTTTCTCTCTGTTCCTTCCAGCAGAGTGACATAAGCTACTGGGATCTGTGCTGATCATCACTGATACCTGAGGGATTTTGGAGAAAAGAGGCAATGTGGTGGCTAAGGAAGGGGAGAGTGAGAGTAAAATACTAGTAGTTTAGCTTAGAAACAATTACAGCGTGTAAATACAACCATCTAAGTCAGAAGGTTGCAAATTCCCCTGGAAACAAAGCATCTACAGGGACACAGTGTTGGAACCAGCAGGTACCAAAGTAAGTTTGTAAAACGGAGCAACCAGCAGCACATCCCACAGGAACTTGTCTGTGGCAAAGTAAATATGGAACAGCCACAATCCCACTGATCTGCACCTAACTTTCAGGAGATCCTACCAAACGCTGGACGCTTTCTTACTCACTAGGGCTTGACAAAACTATTTAACCTGTTTCTGGATTCTCTGGCAAAAGTAACCTGTGGGTCAGATGAAAAACAAGAAAACGGCAAGATGCTCCTGAGACATCAGCACATACAGAACAAAGACAGAGTAAGAGCTAAAACCTCTAAAAGCAGAAGTAAGGCTTCCGCGGACCCTTCACTCTGCAGCCGCTGTTCGAGCACACAGACGCTCACTGTGTGTGCACACTCGTGTGCTCACAGCAATGCACAACAGCAGCACCACCGTAAACCTCAGCATTCTGCACGGCACCTGGAATTTTCTTCAGCTTCTCCACAACAGTTAGTCTTTTGTCCATATCAGGTGCACCGTATGGATTATGCTCTTATAAAGACAAAAATTGCTTTTAACTTAGTTTCCCCCAATTGTTTATGGAGGAGTATTTTCAAACAGAGACAGCCATTCTATAAGGGAAGTAAGTTTGTGTATCTGACTGAGGTGGAAGGTGGCAATGTCTGCAAAGAAATTATCGTATTAAACGTGTATGAGAACCTGATATAAGACAGAGTGACTGAATAACATGATTTTCCTTCAAAATGCAATTCGGAATTAAGATAAAAAGCCTACAGCTTCACAAAAAATTCCACTGACTGTATAAAAACATCTCTGTGGGAAAGGAAAGCGGTTTATAGGTGCAAAGGCCACAGAAGTGAGCAAACCATCTTGCCAAAACTGTTTTATTAACAATCCACTATATTGTCTGCTATCAAACTGTAGAGAATCAAAGCAACGTCTTAACCAACACACACACACACTACTGCACGACACAGTTAGATTTTAGTTACCTCCAGGCAAGTGTTTGTGCTGTGCACAAAACGGATGCATACCCTGACCAACTGCAAAGCTGAAAAAAACACAGCTAAGGTCCAAGAAAAGACCCCTATAAAAAAAAAAAAAACAAACCCAAACAACTCAGCCCCACACTCCACATAAAAGCCTCCTGGACATTTTTCATGCCTTCTAACATGAAGTTTCCCCACATCACACGTATCCTGTAGTGCCATCCTGTAAGTCTTTAAAACACTCCAATCCTTACTTTGATCTCTTCTGCTTCTCTGGAATCCGAGCTGGGAGTCCTTGTTCAGCCCCATGCCCCACACTTTGATGATGTCTGTGGTGTTGGAAGACAGCAGCGTGAATCCATAACCGCAGGCAGCAGAGGATATCTTTGAAAACAAACAAAACCCACACAGTTATAAACTATGACTTAGAAAAACAAGTTTCACCCCATGCTCTTTGTCCATCAGCATTCGTCCTTCTTTAAGAAGCATCCAAATACAGCCCAAAATCATGGTATGTATGGTCCTTTGCAAAAATGATCAGAAACATTTTTCAGTGATAAGCACAAACTCAAGTTCAACATTACTGCTCTGGAGTTTTGATTCTGTGTATATACATTTTTATTTTTGCATCATTTTGGACCCATTCAAACATGACAAGAAGATCTATTTGCTGACTTGCAGCAGCAGTAAATAAATAATTGAAAAAAGATATATTAAAAGAGTAATATTTTGCTATTTCAATCCTTTTGCCAAAAAAAAAAACCCAAACCAACCCAGAAGCCAGTACAAAAGCTCCTGAGTTCTTTGAACTGGACAGCAGAGCATAATGACTGTACCATGCAGACAAAAGAATAACATGATTTTCAACACAAGCTTCTATTTTCATCAAGTAGCCAGGAAACCCACTGATGTTTATATATTTCTCTGATATTTAGATTCTCCAAATTGTACGCTGCTGCAGTTATACCAAAAATCATAGAACGGCTTAGTTTGGAAGGGACCCTAGAGATCATCTAGCTCTAACCCCCTGCCATGGGCAGGGACGTCTCTCAACTAGACCAGGTTGCTCAAGGCCTCATCCAACCTGGCCTTGAA
>JAVSBS010015454.1:38670-51474 GCA_033124195.1 Coracias cyanogaster | reverse complement strand
TAGGTTTGGGATAAGGTTTAGAAGAGACACAAAGGGTGGGAATTCTTATACAGTGCTTCAGGAAGGATTTCCCAGCTAAGGGGAGAGGAAGAGGACAGTTCAGTTAGACGAGTAATCCATGTCCTGCTTTGACCTTTGAAGTTCAGCTCATTTATTTTTCCTGTTGGTATGATAGGTTTTCTAGCTGATGGTGAATCCTCTATCAAAATTCACTGTTAAGAAGTACTCTGTTCTTCTAAGTCTTTCTTAATTTTATATTATTTTTCATTACAGTTCACATTCTTGTGCATAACTATATAATTCAGATACAGAAACATTCTGACAAAACTCATGAACTTAATTCCCTCCTGTATGAAGCATGGGTCTGCTCCTATTAAACCTTTTACATAAATAGTGTTTAGTCATCAAAGCCAAATTGTCATTATGACTGATAAAGCTCATGAGTGTCTTGGGAGGTGAAGAACACTTTGGCACACTGTTCATGTTCAAATGTCTATCAGCCCTAAGCACTGAGAAAAATATATATGCAAAGGCTTGCTACCCAGCTGAGAGAAAACTCTTCAAACTAGCGGAAAGCAAACAACCAATTATAGGCCTATTAGCTCATATCACTGGTTACACAAAATTGTTTTCTGTGTTTATTCACATGTACATTAAATATCTCCTGTAATACGTCTCCTAACATATTTGGGGAGTTTTCAAAGCTTTGTTTTATAGGCAAGACAGTTTCCCTAATACAGCATTTTAATCAAGAGGTGGTTGCTGTTCATATAGATGGCACCAAGTTAGCTTGAAACCATGTTGTTCGTTTATTAGCAATGCAATTACAGAATTCAAGCATGCAGGCTCATGTATGCATTTAGCCTCTTGCAGGGCAGCCTACATCGCTGTCTGTCCTGTGGTGGCAGTGCCTGAGCTAGCTAGTGACACAAGCAGCAGAGACATCAGTGTAAACATATTGAAGATCTTTTAACTGTTCCTCTATGTTCTACTTTATATAATTTTGTTATAGGCTTGGGCTAGTTTCTGTCATTCTGGCTTAGAGGTAGGTGGGAATATTCCAAAATACCAAATGTTATCAGAAAACTCTAGTTCAGGGAAATGACAGTCATGGAGGGAAATGTCTCTGTTTCAGAGAGCTTTTGATGCAGCACACCTGAGGCTTCCACAGGAAGCCTAATCTGGTCCTGTTCTCCTGATGGCTCATATAGCAGAGTGCTGTGAAGTCTACCACAGAGAAGAACCATTCTGGGCAGCTGTACTCTTGGAAACCCAGAAAACCCAAACCTTTGCCTGAGCTAGGATATAATGTTTCTTTGGTCCCTTTTTTTAGTAGATGGAAAGCAGTACAGTCCCATGTCAGGAGAAAAAAACCCAAACCCAGTCAGTCATGAAACTATAAATAATACAGGGAACATATGCGAGACCCGTCTGCACCATCAGTGCTAGAGATGGCATTTCCTAACTTCTGGGTGCTTGATTTGGCATTCTTAGTTAATGTGAGAATTTACATGCCAATTAGACATTTTAGAAAATCAAATAGGAAAAAAAGTTTCCTGATTTTAAAACGTACTTCAGACTGAAATTATTCCTATACAGGGTAAAAACCTCAGCCTCATTGAAAACTTATGGAAACCCAACTCCCTGGAAGATTGCACTGTCTATAGTATGCGTGTCTATAATAGTGCTCAATAAAATAATGCCAGGGATTGTTTTGGTTCCTGGCCCTGGGGTGGCACATAGTGGCACTGCTTAAGACTCTCCTAAAGCAGACAGGCTGTGTCCATACTGAATAGATTGTGCCTCTGGGTTTTGTTTGGGTACCACGTGATGGTCCTATGACCCAAAGAGATAACTGCTATTTTTTTCTTAGGTTTTATTTCAGTCAAACTGTCTGAAACAATGTGAGGGTTGTGTTGCAGCTTGCCAGAGTGAGGTTTTTGTAGAATGAAATTGGGGGGTGTATGCTTTGGTGCGCGCCATAAGGATCTGTGAAGATGTTCCGACACATGAAGACTGTGTTGGTCAGAGACAAACCTTGTCAACAGTGCTTACAGTAAACTATCCTGAACATGGTGCCCGAGTTTTGGTTGGAAAGTTAGCTGGAGTGGTCCAGACCAAACCCAGGATGCAAACTAACGATTAAGGACTATGAGTGTTCAGAGTAAATGATTCAAATGTACTCTTTGTCCTCCTTTATTTATACAAATAGACCTACCTAAAATGTTGAACATAGGTAGTAAAAAGAAGAGTTCACTTTTGAAAATTTCCTCCTAATTAGTCAAACGCAACTGGAAAGTCTAAAGTAGAGCACAAAAGACCATCTAGATTTCTGTGAAGTTTTGTGCATTAGCTACAAATGTGTTTTGGTCATGTAGTGGTTACTTAATCATTCTGTGTATTGTTTTGTTCTAAATGAGAGCAGTACTATGCAAAACATACATGTTTAGAATTACAGAGTACATTAAGTTGGAGTGACCCGTCTATTCCCATCCCCTGCACAAAGCAGAGCCAGCTTTGAAGTTTGATCCAATCAGCCTTGTCCAATCAGGTTTGAAAGCCTCCAAGAATGGAGATTTTTCAGGTTCTCTAGTTTCAAGTTTCAGTGCTTGGACACACTCTTGTTGTGAAAAATACTCTCTTTATATCCAGCTGAAATTTCCTGTGATGTGGCTTGCAGCCATTGTCTCTTATCTTTTTGTTGTGCACTTTTGAGAAGAATCTGGCCCTGTTTTCTCTAAATCTCTTCTTTAGTTAGCTGAAGACAGTAAATAATTTCCTCTTTGATTTCTCTTCTCCAGGTTAACCAAAACCTAGTCTCCTTCTATGTCATATGCTCCAGTCTTCTAAGTATTGAGAAAAGACTGAGAAAATAGTTAATTTTACACTGAGAAATGCATTATAGAGCCTGAAAATCAGTATGTAAATAAAAAGAAAGCTGGGAAGTAAACAGATATTTTTGGCTGAAAGCTGAACCAGAACAGTGGAGACTGGCAAAAATTCCTTTCTGAAAAGGCAGAAACAGTTTTGGCCAATCAAAATGTGAAGCATGCCTTTTTTCCTGTTTCATTTAGAGTTATGTCTTTCGCTTAGTCATTTTCTTAGTTTTAACTGAGGCTATTTTCGAAATGAGAAAATGTTTTGAAACAAAAATTTGTATTTTAAAGCTTCTGGCATTTCTGAACAGAAATATTTCATTGCAAAGAAGTTGAACTTTTTCAATCTATATGGATTTTTCACCCTGTCTTCCAGCTAAAACTGCTAGTCAGCAGTTTGACTCAAATTCATCAAGACTTCCCTTTAGTTCCATTTTACCACCTTCACTATTAACTGACTCTTCTGTATGTTGAACTCTAAGAAACAGGCGAACAAGCGTAAGTGTTTCTTTAAAAAAATGAAGACCTAAAAAGTCACGGGTGTTTAATTCTACATATTTTTCAAAGCGTGTTCATGATCATGAACCAGTATGATGCAAATACTGCAGACTGCACACTGTGCTTCTGAGCAGCATCCCAGCTTTCTATCTGCAGCTGTGCTACCTCCATGCTATCAGCACATCTTACTGAGCTGTGGCCTTTGACTTTAAGAAAATTCTGTACGTCCTCTCGTCTTCTTTTTTTTCATTTTATTTTTAAGTAAATTTGTAAGTCCCTTTGAAGTAAAAAGCCACCAAAGAGTCCTCTAACCTAAGGAGTAACTTTCATGATACTTAGGTTTATTACGTGTCATTTATGGGGACTATTCAACAATTACTGTTCCATTTTTACTGTGTCTAAAATAGACATTCTATTTCCTGTATTAAAATCATACTCACAAATCCTCTCATGAACTATGGGAAATTCTTTGGGGAATTATACTGAACAATAATAAGAAAACATTCACAGGATATCAGCAGTCTGTGCATTAGGAAAGAAATAACAGATGCTTAAAAACTTTACAAGACAATGGACTCCTATTAAAATCCAAGGTGATACATTTATGCAGATGCCAAAGTGCTTCCAACAGTTACATGCAATTCCTAATGCTGATGTCTGGAAAATCTTCTAAAGTATTTCTATTCATGGTGACCATTTTTACCAATGTTCTCTGGGATAAATCCTTCTGAAATACTGCATTTCTCGCAGTAGCATTCAAGCAGTAATGAAGAGACAAGATTTTTTTAAAAGCCAGTAGATGGTTCATTTATTCAACAGGGCACAAGTGTCGTATTATGTGATCCGGAGTAGACAATAGGTGTTTTTCCCTTCTTGTCTTCCCCCTTTCCCTTTTTCTTTTACTGCCATTTCTGCAACCTCATCTATTTATCATCTGACTCACCTTCCTCCTAGCCCTTTCCGTTTCCCTGGATCCTGCTATGTTTTCCATTCCAGAGTCAGGCCTGCACTCTTGCACTTTCCTAATTCCATAGTCCCTGTAACTAACTTTGATTTGTTTTGTTGGTTAAATGTATGCCACTATAATATAAAACATACTTGAACAAGAAAAAAATAAAAAATGTAGTTAAAAAGCTTGCTACCTTTTACTCCAGTTACTCAACGTATATGTTACACCTTGCTTTTATCCTGTCTGTGTTGTAGTGCAAACTGTTCAGGACAAGACAATACCTTTTCTGATGCATCATCATTTTTTTGTAGGGTTGGGTACACTGGTGTCCCCTTCATTATGTGCTTTGGGGCACCTCTGCAACATTGCTTTTAGTTATTGCTGTAAGCACCCAAACACTTGAATGGATCAGTCTGGCTGGGAAAAATATGAAAGAGGCTCCATCTGCTACATATGTTAGAGAAGAACAATATCCTGAAATAAAGAAAGAGAGTTTGACTTAGTGTGCTCCATTTCTGGCTCTTCCTTAGAGATCTTGTATCTGTCTTGGCTGCTAGGGAGCACCTGGCACATTTCCAGGCTGGTTAAATTGTCTGCCTAGGCTGATAACTATCCAAGCCTCAAAAAAATTACAGCAGAAGTCAAATCAGCTTTTGGAACTGTCTTCTCCTAAAGAAGGAGAGAACTGTAGTTTTATTCTCAGGAAAGAGAGCTATAGCACTATAACTAAGAGCACTATAGTGCTGGAGAAGGGCAGTTCAGGAAAATGAAAGGTAGTCAGAGACTTATAGTGTTGTGTAGTTGTCTGGGATGTTCTAAAAAGAAACCTTTAATCTGGTCCCCTGTGCTCCCTTCATCAGCCATGGTAGCAACTGCTTGCAATATACTAGGGTACAAGGGAAAAATGAGAACTGCTTTAATAGTAATAATGACACTAAAAGTGGCTTCTTTCCTTGTGTAATCAGGATTCCTGATCAGTTGTGTGATATTTTAACAAAAAGTCACTCACTAGGAACACTAGATGTGGTTGTTAAGATGCTGCAGTAAAGCGTTAGAAAACAGGATTTCCAAACTTGCACCGATTTAATTAATTTTGTCTGCTGTAAGACTGTCCACAGCTTTATCCAGCACTGAAAAATGATGCAGATCACCTAGAAAGCTTTGCACTGTGGTGTCAAGTAGAAAAACCAGGCAAGCAGCATTTGGATGCTGCCAAGACCAAAGTGTTGGACAAGTGTAGTTCTCCATGTGTTCCTTACATTAATCTTCTCAGCCAGAAGCCACCAGAATGAATAGCAGACTTCATGCTACTTTCTACTTTCTGTGCTGATCATGCTTGTACTTTTACTCATTATTAACAATTCTGACAGTGTTGAAAACATAGTCTTTTCTTTGCAACTTGTCTTTTAGATAAAGTTCATGTTAGACTTGCAGATCTTGAATACTAGGCGTTGCTGAACACTCCTTGCAGGTGCAGAAACAAAAAAGGAACAAAAAGTGGGCTACGATTTAACTACTCAAGTGATCCTTGGGTTGTCCAAGTTCTTCGCCTGCTTGTTATTTGTATTGTGCAGTGAGATCCCTTGAGGAACCCAATGAGATGCATAGTGTACAAACAGAACAAAAAAGCAATTACTGTCCCTGAGACATTATTCTCTTTATGATAAATCCTAGTCGATATCTCCTACACCCTCTTCTTGGTTTAAAAGTATTTATTAAACATGTAATACTTGGTCATGGGCAGCAGCATGCTCACAGCATGCAGAAGGTTTGAATCCTGTGCATGTGCAGTCAGTCCTCCACACAGGTACCCTGTGCTCTCTACCAGAAATGTTTGCCGTGCTCTTGCCCCTTTTCTCTCTCTCCTGACTTTGTAATTTTTGCAGCTTTGGAAATTTGGCCTTAGGATATCAAATGGAAGGAGTTTAAAAAAAATATGAACTACCTGGAGAACATGGAATTGAAATGCTTCTTGATGGAGAGGCATAAATACTTGCCAAAACCATGAGATCATGTCAAAAAAGTGTCACAAATTATCCCACTGAGCTCAATATAGGGCTTTCTATTGGCATGTGCCTGCGAATTGAAGCTCAGACATCCAGAAACTGGGCTACAGAGAGGCAACAGCAAGTTCCAAGTGAGTCTCAAAAGATTTTTTGTAGCTCTGCCTCGGTGTTGGCAGCTAAGAAGGGAAGAGAGAAATTTTGTGCATGGAGAATGAAAATACATCACCTCACATTTGAAGCGTATGTACGTGATTCAGATTCCATCTTCCTGACACCAGCCCAGGAGAGTGAAATAGTTTTTTGATCCTAAAAAAAAAAGGAAAAAGAGTATTTTCAAGATGTCTTTTTTTTTTTTCTTTCTGATTTTGTTCCTCCCAACACTAATTAGCTGTGGCACATAAGACAGAGCTGCTATTGCACAGCACAACTTTTTCTGGGCACTGGACACCGATACCACAGGACTCTCTTTGCACTCACATGAACCCAAGGCAGGAACAGGCAAGGGTGGACTGAGAAAGATGAAAGAAAATAGCTTAGAATTTAGAGGAGGTTGAAAAAACTCTGGTTTTGACCACTCAGGAAAGGTTTGGTGCCTGGAAACCTTTCCCACCAGAGAGCAATAGAAGCCTTTAAGTACATATATCACCCACTTAGTTTAAAAGGCTTCCTTGTCTATTACTGAATAACATGGGTTGTTCTTTCATATTTGTTCTAAATCCAGTCTGAAGTGACTAAAGATCAGTTGTGGAAGCTTTAGTAAGGCTCCTTTAAAATTATACTCCAGGTACACAGGAAATATTTTAAATATTTGAATCATCTTTTTTTTTTTTTTAATGGTTAGCAAAACACATTTTTGCAGGATGCTAGAGATTTTATATGCAGTTTTTCAGGGAGCAATGAGTCTCATATATATATATATGTATAGAGTCTCATATATTTCATTTTTCTTCATGCTCTCGTGGAAATGGGCATTTTTCACTACAGTCTTCAGTGGAGAGGGGCAAAGCTTCTGTTTGTCTCTGCATTATTTCCTCCCTCTGCTGCTCAGCTGCATGAGAAAATGCCATCCTGTGTGTTGCTGAAGTCACAAAATAGCTTCTATTCTAACCATGATTATGAAAATCCCAAAATAATGAATTACTATCAGTAGAGTGCTCCTGAGACCAATCTGGTCTTCAGAAATTATTAGTAAACTGATGGGGAAATCTTGAAATTAGATTTCTCAACAAAATTAGTGTATGGCCAGGGATGCAGTGGGATCTTCACGTGACCCAGTGCAAGAAATGCAGCAACTTCCTGTCAATGTTTGGTGCTTGCTGCCAGGTGCCCACAGCTCTGTCCACGCGTTGGCCTCTCCAGCCTGTAATTCTCAATGTGCTGATGCTGAACATGAGCTTATGCTTTTTGGCTCTTCGCACCAGAAGAAGCATGAAAATACTTGAGGTTCATTTTCAAAGCAGCATGCAAGAGTGAGGGAGGCACCTCTACAACAGGTTGAGGTGATAGATCACTGTGTCTCCTTCATACCTCCCTCCCACTCTGTGAAGAAAAGGTAACCTAGGAAAAATGCGTGCATACACACACATGCACAACCTTTCTGAGGGAAGTGATAAAACCAAGTAAAAACATACTGTCTTTGATACGTCCTGTGTTTACTGAAATGAAAGCCTTCAGCCATCTTTAGTTCATAGCACATTTTGACCATTGAAGAACACAGTTTCTACACTACTAGTAAACATATCATCAGAGCAGATCAGTGAACGAAACAGGAGGAAAAGATAGTGTGTAATGACATCATTTGGGGGTGCCCTGCCTACAGCCCATGCCTTGGATGTATAGTCCAATAGTCTATTGAGGGGTATGTCCCGTATGGCTCACAGAGACTTGAAATAAATGATAGCAGGGAATACTCAGTCTGACAGGTTCCCTGAGCCAGTACTAACCTCTGATCCAACTAAATCCCAGTTCTACCCTATCTACTTGACTGGCTATGTCGCACTCCTCTTCTGTTGTTTCCCTGCTTGCCTTACGCATATTGTTTCTTCTCTCCTAACTCTTCATCTGGTCTTTCTTCCTCAACTTTCCCATTCACAATGATTTTCAGTTTCCTCCTTTAGATTTGTCATCTGATCTCAGCTCCTTGTTCTAGTGTTTTTTCTTAGACATTTCCCACCATTTCCACCATGTCTGATCACTAATTATCACTATTCCTTTCATACCTCCTTCCTACCAACCTATTTGTTCACTCTCAGACTCCTCTAGATCTTCATCTCAATCCTATCTCAAACTAGGTCCTAAGCTACGCACCCCAGCCTTTTCTTTCCTCTCAGTTATTCCCATCCCACTGCTCTCAACACCTTGGCAGCCCATTCCAGCATTCCACTCTCATGCTGCAGCTTCCACACCATATCGTATCACCCACGCTAATCCCAGCGTTCCTGTCCTGACTAGCTCCCCTTTTCTCTCTCCCATACCAGCAAGACCTGGTGGTGTGACTGCTGATAGTGCCTCCTTGCTCTCAGATCAGGCATGCAGGCTTCATCCAGCAACAACAACAGCTTGGAGAGAGAAATGTGGGGAAATGAATGTGCAGCCTGAGGCTGAAGCCTGCTTGGGTGGATGGACTCTGGGAGAGTTTAATTAAAAACTGAAGTCTCTAATGAAAACATCTGTTATACACAGGCTCCAAGGTCTATAACATGGTCAAACTTTGGTAAAATTTCATGAGATAGCAAGAAATTCATCCTCAAAAAGTAGGCCATCCAATTTGCAAACAGGAAGTCCCTGTACCAAAGGATGAATGTACTGAAGCTATTTAAAGAAAAGTCTGCCAGAATTTTTTAACATGGTCAAAACAATGTTGGTTTTTTTTTTCTTAGTTGTGTTTTCAGATACAGCTGAAAGCTTTTGACTGAAGTTTTCTAGAAAATTGTTTGGAGACAATCATTCAGCATGGAAAATTCCAGATGGAGCAATTCATGTGTGGCAAAATTATATGCAGCTGATAACAGGGCTGTGGGTTCAGAAGTGATGGGTAATTGCCATAACAGCACTTCCAGTGTGACTACAACACACTCATGTTTTAACCATATCAGGTTGTGTACTACTGCTCATCAAAGACTGGCAAAGGCAATGTGCTGATTTTTTTAGCTCAGAGGTGATTATAATATTTCATTCCATTCATTCACCTCATGGAAATATGAATTTGAAGCCTAATAGAATACTTTCAAAGACATTATGAAGCACAGTCAAATAACAGTGCTCTGTCAAAATCCCAAAGGAAAATCCAAAATGAGAAAGTCTGTGTGCAGCGTATGTGTAACAGTAGCCACCTCTATCAATAATACAATTACAGGAACACTAGGTTTAATTCCCTTTTAAAAATGTTTAATTATCAAGTTTAACCTAAATGCTTCACTTCTCATGTAAAATAAGAAGATAAGATTGAGAGATTTTCTGTTCAAATGTATGGTATTGCTGTATTGCTGTATTCTACGTCTCTGGCAAATAATTGCAGAGTGGACAGAAGAAGATTCTTCTGTCAAAATGCTGTGAATACAAAAATGTTTTTAGTGGCATTTAGGAGGTAAAATGGGAGCAGTGTGGGATACTGTACAGAAAAGTGGATTAGAACTTGGATCAAGTCTCTAGTCACAGAATCACAGAATGGCAGGGGTTGGAATGGACCTCTGGAAGATCCTCTAGTCCAACCCCCTTGCCAAAGCAGATTCACCTGGGGCAGGCCACAGAGGAAAGTGTCCAGATGGGTTTTGACAGCCTCCTGAGAAGGTGCCTCCACTCCATAGTCTTCTTCCATTAGGTCCCTCTCTAAATAATTTCTCTTTTGCGATTCATTTCTTTACTGATAAACAGCATGTGAAGGTCTGTATAGTGTTGCAGATTAAGTTTCGATTTCTCAGCGTCTTCTGAAATGCTTATTTCAGTTTTCCTGTATTTGGCCACCTAACTGAGTAACGCCAGTCTCATCCATGCTAGAAAATATCCTTCCAGCAGATGGCAGATACTGCTTATCCAATGTGATCCTGTCGTTCGGCTCAGAACGGCTGCCCTGGGACCTGGAACACAATAAAAGTAGGAACTAAAACCTGAAAAACTGATCCTCAAGATACACGTGTTTCAAAAAGATCTTGGGTAGTGTGATTAAAGTTTGACTTATTTACATTGACTTATGTATTTGTTAGTACAGACTTCTTAGGTGTATGCTTCTCTCTTGTTATGCTTTCTTTACTAAAGTGTTTTTGGAAAAAATATTTAAGTGAAGTATTGATAAATTATCTAGCTGTTAAAAATAAGGGAAACTGTTCTCATCTGGGCATGTGTTTATCGTGTTTGAATACAAATATTGCGTGTTACTGAATCGTGGAAATTGCCACCGATAATGTGAATTAACGAGACAGAATTCTTTCAGACTTGAAGTCAGTTGAGCAGGAGTAACTCATACAAGTCTGGCCAATGTATCACAGATTTAAAACCCTGATATACTTCACAGTAAATCTTGAAATTTTTTACTGCTGTTCCTCCTACTGTACTTATTCGTTCCTTCTATCATTTATATAAATTCACAGAGTCAGAGGAGTTACAGTAAAGTTCACCTTATGGTGTAAGCAGCATAAAATACACTAGCTGATGGAAAGCTCTAATTTCACTGCTATGTGCTTCGTTCTATTATTGTTTGTCTACTGCTTAAGAAAAATTTTCCAGCTGGGGAAAGACAAGGCAAAGGAAATAGTAGGAAATAACTTGATACTTGCAAAGAGTCACAATTCAGTGACCTCTCTTGTAGACCCCAAATTATTTTCCAGATCTGAGCTGCAGTATAAAAGACCACCTTCTGCATGAATTATATCAAATTTCCTTTCCATACTAATTTTTCTTTGGCACTTTCCAAATCAAAGCCCTCAAGTTCCCACATGGGAGATTTTATAGCATCTAGGCTTTTATTCATGAGACATATAGCTGAGAAGACCAAAATTATTCTTCCTTGATACCCTAAAAATGGTATGCAAAGGAAACTAATGAGTTTTGTACCTTTTTTTTTGCTTGGGAGTTGGGTTTCTTTTTTTTTTAGCTGGCTGGGTTATTTTCAGTATATGGTAATTTAGGAGGCTGTTTCTTTCCAGTGTTTTATTTTAGATTTTCTTCAGTCCTGTTTCTGATCTTTTCTTTGGTGAAATACTCGTTAAACAATGAACAGCTTGTGCCAGGACAAGGATCATTCCCAGGCAGCATCTTCACTCTTAATGGGAGATGTTACATATCTGCTTAATGTGGTTATGTGAATATAAATTTAATGCTCCATGAACACCTAGAAATAATCAAGTCTTTAATTTCCTTATTAGGATAGCAAATCTTCTGGCAAAACCAGATAATGCTGGATGATGCTTTATTGATATTATTACTATATGGACAGGAGTTTTACCCACACTTAATGTTGAAGCCATTCCATACAGCAGAAGGTATCACAGAGAGACTGTAAGACCTTTTGTCCATTGGTTATCCATCATAAACTTGAGTGACACACCAACTATTTATGTTGAAGGCAGTTTAATCTGAGTAAGAGTTTCAGAATTTATTTCTGAAGTAAGGGAATTTCCTATGAGGTATATGGCAAAGGTTAAGTATTGAAATTGTCCACTAGCAAGTCTTGTTGTCTCCTGCTTTGTAACTAACAAGGATAAGCATGTCCAGGAGAAAATGTAACACTGTGCAAAGTCTACCTTTCTTGCCCGTGCAAAATACAGCACGAAGCATTCTGTAGCACCTACAGCAGTATGCAGCATTGGACTGTTAGTCTTCAAACATGAATAAGAGGAGTTTAGTATTTAGAATTTAGTATTTCCAAGTTATCTGTGCTGACAGATGGGGGACCTAAGTGGCAGTGAATACACTGTAGGTCTTCTTGCATGATACAATATCTTTTATAATACAATTTTTATCATTAATAGGAAGCAAATGGCACTTGTTCATAAATAGATGTCTCAGGAGACTATATACCTACGTGCAAATATTATCATTCATTCTTCTAAACGTATTATGCTGCTGTGTCATTGACCTAATAAGGGTCAGGAGGTTTGCCTGGGTTGTAGTCTGGTTTGTTAAGAGCTAACCATTGTGTGGTCTCTCCCTTTCAGTTATATGGAAGGAGAGAAAGATGAAAATGGGCAAAAAGATAAAGGCTGCCTGACTAAGCGCTTCAGCTTGTCTTTCCTTCTGCCCTGTTCATTGCTGTAGGTGCTGAAGGCTGAAACATGAATGTTTTTATGCATCAAGTGAAACAACTATTATCTCCTTAGAATCTTGACCTCAGGAGTTGTAATTTTTCTTTCTTCTTGAATTGAAACATATAAGCCAGATGTGACATAAATGGTGGTCTATCTAGCACATGTATCATTTCACCTTTATGCATCTATACAGATGTCACAGGTTAACCTTGGCTGAGCACCAGGTGACACGC
>JAVSBS010015454.1:19386-33288 GCA_033124195.1 Coracias cyanogaster | reverse complement strand
TCGCGTCCCGTCCCTTCCCGTCCCTTCCCTTCCCTTCCCGTCCCTTCCCTGCCCTTCCCTTCCCTTCCCCTCTTGCAGGGTGATTCACATACTTGCTTTCTCCAAAAACAGTGTAAAATGCCCCACCTGTTCCAATTGTTTAGATAGCAAATATTACTTTTCTCCTCTTGCTCTCAGCTTCCAAGAATACACAGAACTTCCTATCACAGAAAATCATTTCTATTACCACTTTGGGACACCATTTTTTTCATTTGCCATAGAGTCTTGAATCCTGATCCTCCTACACCTCTCCCAAACAATCGCTTTCAGATGCTATCTCAGGGCACAATGTTCCATGAAACATTCTGCAAGAAAATTATATTAAAGCAATCAGTTATATCATAGTCTTTAGATGGGAGGTTTTCATGCAGCAAACCTTGCTACGTTTTTTGAAAGATACGCATCTGCAGCCTACAAGAAACTGCTGAGTGCCTGTGCTATCTGAAAGTTTACACTAAGAAATGTCTTACATATATTTATAAAAAGTAATTATAGACTAATCTGATCTTGCTGAACTGTTTGCCAAAAGATGTGTTTATACTATTGCTTTAACATACTTTAAAAAAACTAATTTCATTATTAAGTCATTTTTGCCCAAAACAATTCATACTGACCTTAAAAAGAAATGGAAACAAATGGTGCCAGAAGTAAAAGTCAACAAGGGAAGGATGATACATGCCTGTCATCTGTTTATCCAGAGAAACAAGATTAAGGGCTAGGTTGTCAGCTGTGCTAAGGCCATGCTCAGCCCAGCTGGGAGGGTGGGGAAGCATGGCTGTGAGCTGCCCTCATTGTTCTTGTTCTTGGGAAAAATTGTTCCCACATTAGCTGGGACTTAACATCTACTAGAGCAGTCCTGCACTTCCCCATACCACCATGCTGCTTCCCTGGCCTCTGGGGATCACGATCTCCTGCTCAAATTGGTTTCAAAAGAGGGTTAGTTTCGCTCAAAAAAGCTCAAAATTGGTTCCAAACTTTCTTACCTGAAGCTTGCCAGATTTTCTTTCTCTTGCTCCTCTCTCTGTTGGATCGAATGCGGTAACTCACTAGTCTTATGAACTTTTTTACTTCTAGCTCCTGTTTTTCATCCCCAACTCAAAAACATTCCTTTCCCTGTTGCTACCACTTCCTGACCCCAGCTGTCCCAGCTCCTAGCAGTTGTCAATGTGAGGACAGTATGTCTCCACAGCATCTGGGGCAGAAGGTCAGAAGTTAGCAAAGATGTACTTGGTCTAAAATGAGTGTAACATTATCTGACTTGTCACCAACTACACCCAAAATGTCTTCAGGCCCATCTCCACACGTTGTCTCTATTTCTCTAACTACCCAAAGCCTCATAGAGTGGTTGGCTCCAGCCAGTATACAACTGTTTTAACACTTAGTACTTGTTTCTTGAGCATTTAATGCTCTTGCCAGTCAGCGTTCGTGACAAATAGCCCAATGCCACCACGCAGAAAGCAGCTGAAGCCACATTTGGAGAGGTGGCAGCATTAGAAACCCAGCCAGTGTTGACAGTGGGGCCAGTCTTGGGATGTGTGCGGAGGAGAAGTTTCCTTTTGGTTCAAACCCAGAGCATGGTTGCCTCAGGGTATTGGGAATGGCAGAACTATTAGAAGCCAAAGCTGCAAGAAATCATCTTCCTACCAGGGAGTAAAGTCCAGTCAACAGGGTGCTTCAGCCTGCCAGGAGAGAAGTTCTTCCTCTCCCAATGCCATAGATAATCCAGCACACAAAACTGTGTATTGAGGATGGGATTAGTTCTTAAGTGCTCAAAGACGTAAAGTACTGAAAAGCTACTCAAATGCCAGTGTGAAAGGATTTATATTCCCAGATGGCAGAGAATGAATACATAAAGTACTAGTCATCACCTAAGGATGAAATCCATCTTATCTCAAGAAGAAAGTGTAAAGGGCTCCAGTGAGGGAAACTTCTAAAATTACACCTTTCCCCTCCTACCCAAAAGGCAGTTGTGTACTTACAGCATAGTCAGAGCACATGCTTATAGAAAATGCCTTCATGTGACACAGCTATAGGATTTGAAAGGAAGCTGTGGATTTCTGTATGCTACCTTACTGTTCTTCAGCTCTTCCATCTCTAAAGTGGAATTATACAATTTCTGCTATTCCTGGAGACTCTCTGGCCACAGGATGAATGCGAGTTGAGTTTCAATCTAAATGATCTCATATAATAAACTACTAAAAGCTGGTTTTAATAAAGGAATTAGAGAGAAAGAGACTGCTGACAGACAACTTGATGAACCTTCTCAAATTCCTTCTACAATATTGATTTGATTCCAGTTTCTCATTTACAACATTTGCTTGTTGTATACATAAATTATTTCTGTAAATGTTGAAGTCATTCGGTGAGCCATGCACAGTCCAAAAGTAAATTCCAGAGGTCTGTTTTCAACTAGACCATTGTTTTAGATAGAAACCCCAGTGATGTCAGAGATTTAATATATCAAAGCAGAAACAGCACACAGACATAAAACTGAAAGAACTTTGGAGACATTCTGTTTAAAAATACCACCAAAGCAGTCAGCCCCGCACAGGAAGGTGAAGCTGTCAATGACTACCTGCTATTGGCACTAGAGTATTGGCACTAGAATTATACATCACCTGTGAGTATAAATGTGAAGAACTGATTAGTCCAAAGCTAGGCATCCTGTCCCTGACAGATGGAGAAGTTCTTTAGAGAACATAGTAAGAAAGGATAAGTAAGAGAAGTTTTTTCCTTTGGTAGGGAGGTTATTTTCTTTCCAATCTTTGGCAATCAAGATTTAAATCAACTGCAATATAAGTGGCAAAGGCACCTAAGGGAGTCTCTTTAACAGGCGTGGGTATCACTAGAGGAGCATGTGGCTGTTCTTTCTAGAGAACGTGTAATTTTGAATACTGAGATTTGGGGGAGAAAAGTAGAGAAAATACCAACTAGTTTCAGCTTTCAAGGGTAATATTTATTTTTAATTAACAAATAGTATTTCTTAGAGTATCTCATAATAGAATTCTGACTGAAAATAAAATTGAAATAATATTCCATTTTTATACTGAGCGGAAAAATGAGAAAGCCATTGGTGTATAGATGAGTTTGTAGCTGAACTTTATTATGACTGGACTTTGTGTCATAATTGTCTTGTGTCTTCAGTGCTAAAATAGAATGTTATTTCTCAAACACAGGAGTTAAAGATGTATCATAAGGAACATTTCAAATAGGGTAAGAGAGAGCTGCAAATGAAATTAGTAATGCTCCCATGTAATCACATTCAATGATACCTTAGAGATTTCAAGGAAGACACATGGAGATGGTTTCATTATTTTCTAAGTGTTAATTGACCTTTTATTTGCTTTGAAAACTAAAGAAAAAACTGGCTTAAGATAAAAGATCAAATTAACTACTCCTCTGAGAAAGATTTTTCCTTAAGAAACTTTATTAAGTCTAGAAATAAAAACATTTTTTACAAATCAATGAAAAAAAGACATACAGAGACAGTTTCTGAGGCACAGGAGCATGGAGAGCCGACATGCTAGAGGACCACTGTGGTATTGTATTGGTATTAACACTGTTTTAATCTGAGAGATTCACCAATATTAAAAGTAATAACAGGACTTTTTTTTTTTTTTTTCATCCTACAAATATTATCTCTCCCTTCAAGAAAATACTTCAGTGTCTTTATCAAATGTTAGAGATAAAAGGTATTAAGATTTGGAAACAAAATACTGGACTGCTAGTTACTGTGCATCAAGCAGACTGGTCAACAGACAATTTTTCAAAAGAAGTTAAGAGCACTTCTTACTGTAGGGTTTAAAGAAATGATGGTGCTTATATTTCTTTAGATGGCAGTAGCAGCAGTTAATTAACAACCATCATTGCTGAAGTATTTCTGCAGAAACAGCAGCCATTCATTTCATGGATTTTATGGCATCCTGTGAGCCAGCTTCATTTTACATTAATGTACAGGGGTTCAACAAGGAATGGAGCTTGGCCTTGTGTTTTCCACTTTTTCTCTTGGCTGCAGAGCAGCAGGTAGCAGCCAGCAAACCCTGCAGAATAGGCCCTTTTGTAATGCATGAGTTGTGGGGCCAGTCCAACAGTCAGTCCACACACAACACTCCCACAGTTGTTTCTAGACACCTGCCCCGAGTAAGGAATGGAGGACTGTGTTATTGCATAACTGCCATCTTCCATCTACGTAAGAAGAATTTTAGCTTTAAATCATCTTGGAAAGAAGAAAAAAAATCCAACTCAAGAAGAGCAGAAAAACAAAATGAGGAGCAGTTGCTGGAAAAGAGGAAATGTGAGACACAGAGCAAGCCGTTTTATCTACTTAGCATGGCACAAGACCATGTAAAGATACTTTTTTGGGGTACTGAAAGCAAGGAAGACATGTCAGTGTGGTATTACACTTGTGCCAGTTTGTTAATACAACTGTCATGCCTCTGGCTTCAAGCTAGGTCACTGCCATTGGCCCATGGCATCACACCCCATGGACCAGAGTAGATGTAAAGCCGAGAGCATAGAAATACAGCCAGCAGAACTGTTGGCCCAATGTTTGTGATCATAAGCTGATGCTCAGGAAAGCACTCTAAAGCAAATTTCAGGTTCAGTTTCAGCCAGGTTGGAGGTAAATATTTTGCCTTCCCCCAAGAGTTGTGTCAGACATACACTCATATAGCCTCTGCTGCTCCATGTAGGGAAAAAAAAAACACCAACAAAACAAACGAAGAGGTATCAGTATAGTGAACTGCTAAAAACAGAGCTGAACAAATTGCAGCTTCACAGTTCAGGTTTATTTTGAACCCTACATTTTTTTCATTGATGTCATACCTCAGTTAGATGAGGGTTAGGAGGTTCTTACTGGAACTGCTGAGTATCTTGTTACAGCTCTGGAAAAGTTCTTTGGCTGTTTGCCACTCTTTCCAGTGCAATGTTATGGTGTGACAGATGGATTCAATAACAGTGGCTAGCAATCAAGAGACGTGAATCTAAGGGTGTGGAGGAGTTAACAGTCACCATGACTTGTGAAGGACTATGCTGTTCTACATGTCAATACCTGTTTTCATGGGGAAGGAAGTGGTCACATGGCTAAAAAGGTGCACCACTGTGTTTTTTTCTACCCTCTCTGCTCTTGGGAGTAACTCATCTTTTCAGTCCCCTTAAGGGCTGGAGCATGGTAATAGGTTCACCGCTACTCTAGGGTAGCATCTCAGCTGTGGGGAGAAGGATGAAAAGGTGGGATGCAGCTTTCTGCCCCATCCACTCTGCAAGCTGAATTTGCCCAATCTTCTCCCTAAACGTCATTGTTGATGTCTGTCGGACCCAGGCTGTGTCTGTCAGCCTGGGTCTGACATATGTGTACTTCTGGCTGCATTTAAGCTCTTGTCTTCCCTGGCTGGAAGCATGTATCTATATGGTTGTCTGCCAGCCCATGCATGTTCTCCTGTTTTTCTAAGTGCCAGTGCAATATACTTGGGGTCTTCTGCTCCAGCCTGAACTGCGGAAGAATTCAGATCTTCAGGACTGTACCTGAGTGAACCATGACTATCAACCAGCATTTTCATAGCACTGTGGGACAAACTTGCTCTGTGAGGCTGCAGTGGTGAAACAGCAATGAGGCGAGAGGGTCTCCAGCTAGCTTTTTTTCTGTGTTCACTGCAGAGTCAAATTGAGAGGCTGTTTTTAAGCCAATTCCCCCTAAAAATCAAGTTGCTGTTTTAATCAGCTGGGATCAATTTACTGAACTCTCATGTACTTTCTGTGCAGGACATGATCAAGAAAAGTGTTTTCATCTATCACCTACATTTTCTTACTAGAAATGGCATTTCAATTCTCCAGCTTCATTCAGTGTCACCTGAACTAGCTGTCACCACCTCAGCAGCGGGCCACCCTCACGAGCAGAGCTAAACCAACATTTATTTTCTTTAGAAGGAAGGTAGCTGCTGAGGCTTGTTTAAAGGAAATAGTCACTGAAGTTCTGGAAGGAAAAGGTCAACATCTAATTTATAGGGGCTTGTGATGCATATAGAAGCCTGTCTCTATTCCATGATCTTTTATATTAGGTCAAATTTGATGCAGTTACATGGACCCCACAAAACACTCTTGTAATTTGTTGTTGTTGAGATGCTGACTATAGAACACTTCCTTGTGACTTTGTCGTGAACAAGCAAATATTTCAGCTAGCACAGCAAACCCTCTGTGTAAGGCTGATCTGCTCTGTGTTGTGCTGCTGCATATTATGGGTTGCGATTACTATAAAACTGCAGGACCACTGAGAACCAATGCACTGTAATCTGGGAGTAGTAAAAGTGGTCTTAGAGTCTTACAGCAAAGATACAAAGACATTCCAGGATTTGCCAATTGATTCCTCCTATTCCACTGTAGAGGCAGACTACTTAAGCTAGAGGATAGCATACCTTCAGCGATCAGCTCTCTTTTTTAAGTTAGTTGTCTATATAGTTACCTATATCAATCTATGTATATATAGATTTCTGGCTCCTTGCTATCTGAAGACATAGGGGTAGTTAGGATGGCAGCATGTATCTCACATGCTTGCTCTTGTAAATGATGGTGAAAGTGTCACAGACATTGATGCCAGCTCAGTCGGAGCAGCCTGGACTCAAAGTGAGCCTGGCAATGCCCAAAGCCACCCAGGTGGCTCTGCCCCAGGCTTTCCTTCGTGGCAGGTTCCAGGAGGACTTATCATCTCAGAGACAGTGCTGGACTGTGGCTGCCTCCTTGCATTCCCATGGCATTGCATCCTGCACCCTGGCATGTTCAGGGAAGAAGCCAGGCTGGCAGCAATATTTTTCATATTTTCTAAGGTTTTCTGCTGTAAGGAGCATCCCAGTCCATCATCACACAACATCAGTGGGAAGTGGACCTGTAAGTTTCTCAGATGACTTTCTGACTAGTCCTTGGTTTCAGATGGTTTTCATCATCTGTAAACAACCTTCAGCTTCTCAAATGTGAAAGCAGCCCAATCCTGCAAATTGCTAAGCAGCCTTGGACTGCAATGAGAATGGAGTATGTAATTGTGCCAAAGAAACTCTGCTGGAGGTTGTCTTTAGTAGCTCAACCAAGCCGTTAAAGACTATCAAGAGCACTATTCTAAGGAATCTAGAAATTGAGGGGAGGAGTGGCACTGCATATGCAAAGCAGAGCTGCTCTCTCCATGCCACACTCACTGTGTAGGTTTTTTGTGGACACACACAGATCGAAAGCATAGTGTGCCTGTAGATGTGCCACCTGTGGTCTAGATGGTAGTCTTGTGGGTTCCTGCCATAAAAAAATAGTATTTATTTTTTCCTTGTCTCTTGGCATTTGATCTTCACAACAGAAATTAATATTTCTCTTTCTCTCACAGGAACGTGAGAAGACAATGATGACATTAGTATCAACTCTTATATACGTGTATTCTTTGGAGGAAATGGAAGAAGACTTTTATTATTTGGGAGGAGGCTAAACTGAACATCAGCTCAGGATAGCTGCCCAACACATGTTGAAAATCAAATACTGAAGAAATCCAAAGATGCAAAGGTATATGTGTCCATAGAAGGTATATAGAAGATATATGTGTTTTCAGAAGCAAGCAATTAGCTTCTGAAAAAAGCACAAGAGGCCAGGGCATATAAGGAGGACTTAGGTCTACATCACCAGTTTAACCTGGCTGCTTGGTCTTGGAGAAGACATGGATGGTGAATGAGCTATGCTGCTATACTAAATCACACTTTCCAAAGCGAGATATGTATTTCTAAGTTAGAAAATTTTGGGGCTACATTTACTAGATGAACACATTAGAATAATCATTTCCTCAACTTTTCTGCCCAGGGCTCCTTCCTGAAGGCAGTGCCACCTTTATTCCTTAGTTGGGTTGCCAAGGATGGCGTGGCTGTAGCTGGCTGGTTGCTTCTTTCCATTGCCACAGGCTCTTTTCCTGGCAGACTTTTTGCTACTGGAAGCCTGAATTTATCCTGGAAGAAACTGACAAAAAGCTCACATGAATTTAAATTTGTATTCCTTGAATTGCAGAGAAACAACCCACAACAAATTAAAAGCACTTTCAAATAAGCCGTAACAATATCAGCTGCTAGCATTCCAGAGCCCTTCACTTCTGGAGTCAAAGGTGTCTGCTTAAATTGCTAATTAGCTTTCTCTTGTTATAATTTCTCTGACTTAAATACTCTGCTTGAAAGCATTTTTCATACCTGCTCTAGTTGCCATAGCATCCATCACCACACAGTTTGGCTGCTCTTCTGCCTCCGTTTCATTATCAACTGTAACTATAACTTCTTGAGGAAAAAATTGGTTTTTTAGCAAAATGTAGAATACAAAGAAGGACCTAATAAAGGTTCAGATAAATTCCTTATCTGGAAGCATATTGAAAATATCTTTATTCCTGGCACAGCAAATATATTGTGGAGTTCACTCTTCATTAAAAAGCACAGGCAACCACAGTACCAGGATGTGGGTAGTCTTAAAGACTAATGTGGACATTTATACAGATACAGTCTTCTGGGAACCAGCTTGTTTTAATCATAAAAGAACCCTTCAAGTAAATTTAATGAGGAGTTAGTTGAGGAATTTATTCTGAAACTTTAAACTATGTGTAAATTCCTGAGGATCAAATTAAGTTGAAGGTAAATAATGTTCAGAATGGTGTTTCAGTCAAGGCTGCTTAAAAGCTGGAGACACAAAGAACCTGCTCAGAGAACATTTCTCTTCCAGCTAGAGACATTAAGGAGCCCAGACAGATGCCATATGTTGATGCTAAAACAACATCTTTCACAATGTGACATTTGGAGCCGGCTCAAAAGATCAGTCATTTTTTGTCTTCTCTAAGGTTGCCACCTTTAAAATAAATACCAAACAGTCATGAACTGGAAAAGGAGTAATTGCCAATAGTTATAGGTGTCATCAGTGATGAAACATCCATAAGCAGATGTTTTGCTTTACATGCAGGGAAGTTCTGGATAAAAGAAACACTGTTAGAAGGACAGTTGTGTCAAGGGTGCTTTAAAAAAAGAGATTGTCGTCATTTGCCCTCTTAAAGATAGCAAAACCTTGCTTTGAGCTCTTCTTCTCTCAGTGAGAGGATGCTTGGATTATGTTCTTCATACACTCAAAAAAAATGGGGCACTTGAAGATATTGTATTTAATGTTTTACCTTTTGATTCATATTATTTATTTGATGCTCTGAAGTCTAGTCAGATTTACAGTGATGGACAAATGTACACACACACATGTGCACAGGAACACAACACCCTCTGTTCCCCTCTCTCATTTTCATAGAATAGAAGCATATAATGGTTTGGTTTGGATTGGAAAGGTCCTTTAGAGGTCATCTAGTCCAACCCCCTTGACATGGGGAGGGATATCTTAAACTAGACCAGGTTGCTCAGAGCCCTGTCCAACCTAACCTTAAATGCTTCTGCTGATGGGGCATCCACAACCTTTCTGGGAAACTTGTTCTAGTGTCTCACCACTCTCACTGAAAAAAATATTTTATATATCTAGTCTGAATCTACCTCTTTTACTTTAAAACCATTACCTCTTGTCCTATTGCTACAGGCCCTATTAAAAGTCTGTCCCCAGCTTTTTCATAAGCCCCCTTAAGTATTGAAAGGCCACAATAAGGTCTTCCCAGAGCCTTTTCTTCTCCAGGCTGAATAACCCCAACTCTCTCAGCCTGTCATCATAAGAAAATTTTTCTGCATGTGGTTGATCATCCACTGAATAGTGTTAGCAATATGCATTGCCTGGTGTTTCCCATCTGGACGTTGTAGTTTAATACACAATTCTAAAACAAACTATTTTCTAATGGTGTCAGATATGAAGATGAAGCAAAGAAAGCACCTAAAGACTAAGCAAGTTGGCTTCATAAGGTACAGCTTGATCACTGGTGTATGCTGCAGATCTGCCATTTCATATTAAATTTCTCCAGTGTTAATGTGGAATAAATAAGATCTTATTTTACCTTCCTGGGCGGTGTTCTAGGGTGAAAAATCTCAGTGAGACAGAAGAATTAAGAAACTGATGGATTCAGAAGGTGTCATTTATACATATCTTTAATGTGTTTTCCTCTAAAGCATAGAGAGTTTACGCATATTCAGTCTGAAAATATGTGGAATTTGTATAGTGTGTCCTGCTTTTGTCTCTTTGCTAGTATTTTTACAGTGTTCAGAAACTTCTCAAGCATATTAGAGGACAAAACCAGGAAAGATGCCTCCGAGCTGATGAAAGTGTACCCCCGTCTCCTGCAGGTGCACTGGAATAACTCATACAAAAAGTCCCACCGAATTTGCAAGACAACCTGCACAGGGAGAAAGTTCTCCCTTCAGAGTAGGTGTAATGACATGGTAGCAGATGGGGAAGGAAGAAAAATGGAAGAAGAAAGAGTCATCTTAAGCGGATGGTCATGTTGTGGTTCTGCTGCAAATAATCTGAATATTTCTTACCTTTATTTAGGGCAGAATCTTATAAACTCTTATACAGGTAAGAACTTTATGCATATAAGTTGTCCCATTCATTCAAGACACAAACTCATTACTAAACGATAAATACAGACATGTCTACAAGATTACAGCCTTAAACTGAGAGTGAGCTTCTTGTTTGTGTGGCACTTCACATGCTGGGGATTGTTAATAAACACCTATGAAGGAAAAACGTGAGGGAAATCACACCATTTCATTTGGGAGGGTGAAGTAGTGCAGGAAGCACCATTCTAATAGGAGGGAGAGCCTTGCAGATGTGTATGGCTGAAAGGGACAATGAGGCAGCACTGGCTTGCAAAAAGTAGAAAAGTGGGATTTAGAGAGTGCCAAATGTTTGAGCTACATAAAAGGTTCTTGGTATGGAAGTTTTTGACGCACTTCTCAGCACAAGAATGAGAACAATGAGATGAGCATCACAGCACTGAGAACTCCTATAGTAAAAAGCAGTCAAAAGGAAGATAATTTAAAGTGCAACAGAAATACTTGTGGGACAAAAGGGTTTAAAGAATATGCTACATTTCCAGGGAAAGTAGGCATCAGATAATCAGATCTGGTTATAAAATGCAAAGAACTTACCCCACAGAGAGTTTTTGTGAAAAAATCAAATAGCCTGGATAAAAAAAGCCTTACAGCTGAATGTTACTGCTTTTCCAAAAGAAATAATGATTTTTTTTTTTAAAAAGAAGGATGTTCCATCTCCAAACATTTTAACTTAGTTGAAACACTACTTTCTTGTAGGAAGAATATTTAATTAGCCTCAGGGATAGCTGAAACCCATGGGGAGTGCAGGTGACAGCCATGTCAGAAAAACAAAATCCTAAAACTTTGGATTCTTTGATCACGGGAAGCTTTATGCTGCGCAGGGTCTGCTGGCAACAGATGGAGTTCATCTGTCCTGGAAGGGGAAAAGGACCCTCGAATATGAGTTGACTGGGCTAACTGAAAGGGCTTTAAACCAGGTTCAAAGGGGGAAGGGGATAAGGCTGGGCTCGCTAGAGTTGAGCCTAAGGGTGGCAGGCCACTGTTGGTAGGGAATTTGACAGCCCAGCTCAAGTGCATCTACACCAATGCACACAGCATGGGCAACAAGCAGGAGGAGCTGGAAGCCATTGTGCAAAACGACAGCTATGACATAGTCGCCATCATGGAAACATGGTGGGATGACTCTCATGACTGAAGTGCTGCAATGGGTGACTATAAGCTCTTCAAATGGAATAGGAAAAGTAGAAAAGGTGGTGTGGTGGCTCTCTATGTTAGAGAGTGTTTTGACTGTGTAGAAGTCAACAACTGGGATGGAGTGGTTGAATATTTAGAGGTGAGGATGAGGACGCAGACCAGCGAGGTGGATATCCTGTTGGGAGTCTATTATAGACTACCCAACCAGGATGAAGAGGTGGATAAAGAGTTCTTCAGACAGTTGGCTGCCTCAAAATCGGCAGCCCTTGTTCTTGTGGGAGACTTCAACTTACCAGGCATCTGCTGGAAATGCAACACGGCAGAGAGGAAACAGTCCAGGAAGTTCCTGGAATGTGTAGAAGACAACTTCCTGACTCAGCTGGTAAGTAAGCCCACCAGGGATGGTGCCTTCCTAGACCTGCTCTTTACTAACAGAGAAGGGCTAGTGGGAGATGTGGTGGTTGGAGGCCATCTTGAGCTTAGCAACCATAAAATGGCTTCTAGGCAACGTAAGGAGGAAAGGCAGCAAAACCAATTCCATGGACTTCTGAAGGGTGGACTTTGGCCTGTTTAGGATGCTGGTTGAGGAAGTTCCTTGGGAGGTGGTCTTAAAAGGCAATGGGGCCCAGGGAGGCTGGACCTTGTTCAAGAAGGAAATCTTAAAGGCACAGGAGCAGACAGTCCCAATGTGCTGCAAAACAAACTGGAGGGGAAAAAGGCCGGCCTGGATGAACAGGGAGCTTTTGCTGGGACTTAGGAGAAAGAGGAAAGTCTACCACTTCTGGAAGAAGGGACAGGCTACTCAGGAAGAATACAGGAGTTTAGTTAGGTCATGTAGAAAGAGCATAAGAGAGGCAAAAGCTCAGCTAGAAATCAGTCTGGGCACGGTAGGAAGAGATAATAAAAAGCAATTTTACAAATACATTAATAATTAAAAAAGAGTCACAGAGAATCTCCATTCTTTATTGGATGAGAGGGGGAATATTGTCACCAAGAATGAGAAAAAAGCTGAGGTACTTAATTCCACCGTTGCCTTGGTCTTTAATAGCCAGGACAGTTATCCTCAGGCTATTCAGCCCCCTGAGGTTGAAGACAGGGATGGAGATCAGAATAATCCCCTCAGAATCCAGGAAGTGCTAGTCAATGACCTGCTACACCAACTGGACATGCACAGGTCTATGGGGTTGTATGAGATCCATCCAAGAGTACTGAGGGAGCTGGTGGAGGAACTTGCCAAGCTGCTCTCCATCATCTAACAGTGATCCTAGTCAACAGAGAAGGTCCCAGATGACTGGAAACTTGCCAATGTGATGCCCATCTACAAGAAGGGCAGGAAAGAGGATTCAGGGAACTACAGGCCTGTCAGCCTGACCTCGGTACTGAGGAAGATTATGGAGAGGTTCATCTTGGATGCACTCATGTGGCAAGTGCAGGACAACTGGCGGATCAGGCCTAGCCAGCATGGGTTCACGAAAGGCAGGTCCTATTTGACCAACCTGATCTCCTTCTATGGTCAGGTGACCCACCTAGTGGATGAGGGCAAGGCAGTTGATGTTGTCTACCTGGACTTCAGTAAGGCATTTGACACCGTCTCCCACAGCATCCTGTTGAACAAGCTGGCAGTTCATGGCATAGACAGGTGTACTCTTTGCTGGGTTAAAAACTGGCTGGATGGCTGAGCCCAGAGGGTTGTGGTGAACAGAGTTAAATCCAGTTGGTGGCTGATCACAGGGTCCCCCAGGGCTCAGTTCTGGGGCCGGTCTTGTTTAATATCTTTATTGATGACCTGGATGAGGGGATCGAGTGCTCCCTCAGTAAATTTGCAGATGACACAAAATTAGGTGGGAGTGTTGATCTGCTCGAGGGTAGGAAGGCTCTGCAGTGGGATCTGGACAGGCTGGAGCGATGGGCTGAGGCCAACTGTATGAGGTTTAACAAGGCCAAGTGCCAGTTCCTGCACTTTGGTCACAACAACCCCAGGCAATGCTACAGGCTTGGGGAAGTGTGGCTGGAAATCTGCCTGGTGCAAAAGGACCTGGGGGTGCACTTTGGTCACAACAACCCCAGGCAATGCTACAGGCTTGGGGAAGTGTGGCTGGAAATCTGCCTGGTGGAAAAGGACCTGGGGGTGCTGGTGGACAGCTGGCTGAGCATGAGCCAGCAATGTGCCCAGGTGGCCAAGAAGGCCAATGGCATCCTG
>JAVSBS010015454.1:0-19286 GCA_033124195.1 Coracias cyanogaster | reverse complement strand
ACATTGAGGTGCTGGAGCAGGTACAGAGAAGGGCAACAAAGCTGGTGAAAGGTCTGGAGGGTATGTCATATGAGGAGCACCTGAGGCAGCTGGGGTTGTTTAGTTTGGAGAAGAGGAGGCTGCTCATTGCTCCCTACAACTACCTAAAAGGAGGTTGTATTGAGGCTGGTGCTGGTCTCTTCTCCCAGGTAACTAATGACAGGATGAGAGGTAATGGCCTCAAGTTGCAGCAGGGGAGGTTAGCTTGGATATCAGGAAGAAGTTCTTTACTGAAAGAGTGGTTAGGCACTGGAACAGGCTGCCCAGGGAGTGGTGGAGTCACCATCCCTGGAGGTGTTCAAAAAGCGGCTAGATGTGGTGCTTTGAAACATGGTCTAGGGGTTAGGGAGATGTGTAACAAAGGTTGGACTAGATGATCCTGGAGGTCTTTTCCAACCTAAATGATTCTGTGATTCTGTAAATGGCTGCAGCGTGCTACATGATTACTAGGAGCTTTATTTATGAAAGAGGACTGCAGAGCTTGGTGTGGTAATGATGATGTTCCTGTTTCCACTTGGCCTCCTACTGCAAGTGCAGGGAAGATTGAAACCCTGATGGTTAGCTAACAATAATAAGCTTTCAAGCAATGACACCCCTCAACCCACAAGGAATGCTAGGATGGCAGACGATAACTTCCTCTAGTGTTTGTTCCCATCCAACAAGCGATAATGCCAGCTATGAAATCCTGGCTTACAGAGATCACTTTGCAACAAGAATGACTGCCTTAGGGGCAGCTATGGTGGTGCTGACTCCAGCTACCTGTCCCACCTTCCTCCCTGGATGGATCTCCAGCTTCTGTAGTAGTTGCTTGATTGCTACCATTGCTACTCTGAGACATTAAGTAAAATAAAAATTCAATGTATGTTTATATTAACACATCATATTGTAAACCACTGGAGTTCATCTGCTGCTTCACCAAGAGCTGACCTTTACCTGCGTCAGAGATGAGAGTCCCTAAGAGAGATGGACTGGTAGGAAAGCTCATGGCTGAACCACCACAGCATCTCTAGGCAAAACATCCCAATTCAGTAATCTAAACTCATAGTCTCTATTCTTATTGTGGATAATTGTTAAATCTTACAGGGTCTCTTTCCATGATCTCTTTCCCAAGGTATCATCAGAATTAGTTATTTCATAGAAGTGAAATGTTCAGAATTTGTTATTATTTCAGTCTTTGTGGTAATTCAGACCTTGTCCGTACTTGGATTTTTCAGTGGAATTTTATTTGTGATGGTGGTTTTGTGGTATGGATGACTGTTTACTACAGCTTGGATTGAGACCAACAGAAATAGTGAATACTTGAGCAAAAATGCAGCTGGGGGAACTCTCACTCTTTGAAACAAAGCATTAGAATTATGACTTTTCTTTTTTTTTTTTTTTTTAACGTAGGTCTTTCTAGAATGGCTTCCTTGCTTGCCTGTTTCCTGGCAAGTGGAATTCCATCTGCCCACACCACCATTAGCCATGCTTGAAGGGGTAAGGAGCCGCTACAGTACTTCTGTGAGGTCCTTAGAATTAATTATCCCCTTCTCCTTTTCCCACATCCTCTGGAGAGAGCCTGACAGGCCAACAAAGGGCTGTCATTGAGGCACCTTCCAGACCCACAGGATGTGAAGATCACACTGGTTTGTGGACTGCATCCCTGGCATGGGGGTAGAATGCCTCCACGGACCCACATCTTGAGGGTGAATTTCAACTATGTGTAGGGAGCCTCCACAAATCTACCTAACTGCCACAGTGAAGTCTTCTTCATGTTCAGATCTTTGCATAATAAATAACTACTGAATGTGAATAAGGGCAATTAACTCTATAGCTACAATGCAGGGGACTTTCTAATGTTGACTTAAGCTATGTTGGAGGCAGAATGAATATTCTGCAGTAACCCTGCAAGCTAGGAAGTAGAAAACAATTGACTTGCAGCACTTTCTAAATGTTCTGATTCCTCCTAAATGAGCTCCATTAACACTGAGACACAGACATCAGTTAATTGTGGTTGTTGAGACATTGCAAATGATCCTTCCTATGGTTGCTTTAATTAAAACACCTGCTTTCTAGTTTGTCATGTCAATATCGCACCTGTTTATTCCATGCAGATACAAAGTAATGGTTATGAAAGAAAACTTTTTCTTTCTTTGAACCATTCCAAGTCAGCATGATTAAATTGCAAAACCATATCTGGAGATTCTGAGTCTGCATATCTGTTCATTAACATGTGCGTGCCTAGAATATGCAAATTCTGTTTTAAGATGTGCCTCTTTGCAGCTAGATAAGAAAAGATTTCCAACTGCTAAGTGGTTCTTTGATACCATCAGATTCTATCAAATCTGTCTCTGATTTTAAAAGCAAACAAGTGGGTGGGGGTTGTTGCTTCTTTCAATTCAAACTTCTCAAACATCAGCTTTACTATTTAGTCTATAATAATGCTGTTCTACTACATAACTTAATATTTACTTGCCTTCTAGTCAGGGAAATTTTTTTTCACAGTATGCTTTGGATTATGTTTCTATGATGTAAAGAAATTATTTTTCTTGGCTCAGCACCAGTTTCTTTCTGTTTTTCTCAATGTTACCTTCCAGAAGCGCCTCTAAGAGACTTCTCATGATTGCCTTGCAAGCTCTGCAATCAATGATACCAGAGGGATATCCAGTTTTGGTGATTTGTGGTAACTTTCAGGTTTTGTACTAGTCTGTGATTAGAGATACCTTTGAGTCGTGGAGAATCCATTAGCATCCCTGCTGTGTATAATGATCACAGGTTTCTTCCTTCGCACAGCTCAGCACTTGGCAGTGTGATCTGGCAGAAAGCACCCTCACTTCCACCTTTCTCCTCAGAATTTCTCTGGATATGAGTTAGTGAGGTTGTGTATGCATGCTTCTTTAGGTCTGCTGCCTTTGGGGAGATGGTGCATTTTTGTTGTTGTTCAAGCTCAATAGTAAAGCAAATATAAGCTGTGTTAGCTAGACCTAAGATCAGACTTTAGATTGAAAACAACATCATTTAATTATAACAAACACTATTTACTCATCGTCTCTTACCTAGGATCCTAAGATTTTGGCTTGTTGTCACATGTAGGTAAGCCTTCAGTGTTGAGAGCAACATATGCGTACCCTTAAGGTTACCCTTGATTTGAAGTGTAAACTTCAACTGGTATCCTGTCCACCAGGATGGGGCCATGCCTTCCTAGGAAGCCCCACCACCTTCTGAATCCTATTTGCTTTGCTGTCCTCATTCTTGATACCTTTAGGAGTTGAGTTTTGGGTTTCAAGTATAAATGTTCCTGATTATATAATCCAAAGCCACTGAGGAACCTTCTAGAAGCTCTTTTACTCTTACTTATCCTGGTGCTAGGTGAATTTTTTGAGATGTAGTTGCCTTCTCCTTAAGGCAGACACAAAAACTACTTCATAGTACTACTGCCTGGAAGCTCATAATCTTTTGGCAATAGTAATACACTCACATTAAATACATAAATCATTGATTGTATACACATTCTACAAAACTTCTGGCATGTTACAAGTTTAGACAGCATACAAAGACATTATTAATGTAGATGTCAGGCTTGGGAAGTAGTTACTCTGTATGGATATATCCATGAGTGCCAGTCTCTGTATACACTTTTTATTACATTTGTGTGACTTGTTTCTTTAACTTCAGAAAATTGAGATTTTGAGCCATAAATACTTACTTCTTACGTCCACATTGACCACATGAGATAACAATGATTCAGAAATGCTTACTTGAAGTAGCTGGTGTGTGTCAGTTGCTAACAGAGAGAATTGAAACTTAGTCAGTCTGTAAGTACACCAGCCTTGGTGGGAAAGCCACTAGATTATGGATTTATAACGAGTCATAAAAGTATAGATTTATTTTCCTTATCTTAGTTGTACATAACGTCGTGGTTCAGCTAGGATAGGGTTAATTTTCACCAGAGGTTGGGAGGGGGCCACAACCAGGATGGACACCTGAACCAGCCAATGGGCTATTCCATAACATAATAATGTCATGCCTGCTCTAGAATGGTGGGGGCCGGGAGGGCAAAGGGGGGGATCTTGGCCTGGGGTGGCAGCTTTGGTTCCCAGCTAACTCCATCTGTCTGGTTTATATCACTCCCTTTATATATTGTTTCATTACTGTTATTGTTATTACCACTGTTTACTTCTTTTGCATTGTTGTATTAAATTCTCATTATCTCAACCCACAGGAATTTGTATTCTCCCTCTTCTCCTTCCTATTTAGGGGGTGGGGGTCAGTGAGTGAGCGGCCATATGGTACTCAGCTCCTCTCTGGGTCTAAACCATGACACATCCTTAGTTTTTTACTTGCAATGTGAGTTGCAGTTCTCCATGACGGATGTCACAGCTCCTTGTCCCAGTCAGAAGTGAAGAGCAGATGGAGGTCCCAAATAGCCACAACTCCAATAGCCTAGATAGACCACATGGAGGATCTGAGAAAAACTTCAGCCAGAACTATCTACTACATCTCCTTTAGAAAAAAAAAAGGACACTCATGAAAACCTGGAGATACAGTCACTATAGGCTTGACTGTATAGACATGACCTGTCTGTCAGAAGGGATCATTTTACCTCTGCAAAAGTGTCTAACTCACCATCCCACAAGCATTGCAAACACCTCTATTTCACCTATCATTTTGGGGACACTTTTTAGATTTTTAAAAAAATTTATTTTGTCGCACTGTTCTGAGACTATTTGAATTGAATTTGCTATACTCACAGTTATATTTGGACTTTCTCAAGCTCATTCAAATTCATTGCTACAGCAGTGACTAGAAGTCAAGAAGAGCTTTTCTACAATCCTAGAGCAAAAAAATCCATTAATTTCAGCAGTGCAGTATTCTGCTTTTCATCTGCTTGTTTTTCTACTATGTCTTTAACAACTTTAATTGCTGCTTGAATTTCAGACTCTATAGCCTATGATTTAGAATCACTGTCCTTGATGTCAGCTTCTGGGAAGCTGACAAGTGTGTCTTTTCCCATTTCATTGTGTATTAGCTGCTCACTCTTAGTCAGTGTCAGTCTTGGAAATGAATGTCTCCTTATGTCTCTTGGGAGAAGAGATTTTAATATTGGAAGAACATCTTGAGAACTACTTGTTTCTTTAATATATAAAGATTTTTCTGGTCTACTTGTCTATTTTCCTTTTTTCTTCAAGTAAGGGTTGATGAAGACACTCTTCAAAGAAAGTAATATGTCCTCTGTTGTACTCAATTTCTCTCCACATACTCAAAACAGTAACATTTTGTTCCCAATTGAACTGGATTGGATACAAGTCGTTTAGACAAAGGAAGGTATTTTTTGTTTTATGTGTTCAAGTAGTCAAGTGGAAGAAGACAAACAGTAATTTTCAAAGCCATTCTAAACAGCTTTCTTCTTTCTTGGCCTTTCTTCCTTACCATAGAATGGTTTGGGTTGGAAGTTACCTTGAAAGGTCATCCAGTTCAACGCCCCTGCAGTGAGCAGGGGCATCTTAAACTAGATCAGGTTGCTCAGAGCCCCATCCAACTTGACCTTGAATGTTTCCAGGGATGGGGTATCGACCACCTCTCTGGGAAACTTGTTCCAGTTTCTCACCACCCTTGTTTTAAAAATTTCTTCTATATATCTAGTCTGAATGTACCTCTTTTACTTTAAAAGCATTACCCCTTGTCCTGTCGCTACAGGCCCTGTTAAAAATCTGCTCCTATCTTTCTTATACGCCTCCTTAAGTACTGAAAGGCTTCAATAAGGTCTTCTTGGAGCCTCCTTTTCTCCAGGCTGAACAACCCCATGCTCCACCCCTCTGATCGTTTTTGTGGCCTTCCTCTGGACCTTCTCCAAAGGTCCTTGTATTTCTTGTAGTGAGGACTCCAGAGCTGGACACAGTACTCCAGGTGATGTCTTAGCAGAGTGGAGTAGAGGGGCAGAATCACATCACTTGACCTGCTGGTCATGCTTCTTTTGATGCAGCCCAGGGTACTGTCGGCCTTCTGGGCTGCAAGCGCACATTGCTGGCTCTTCTTCATGTATTTTTCCTCACAAGTTGCATATTTTTCTACTTAACCAGACTAGTCCTTCTCTCTACTTCATGATCATTTGCATAAATGGAAAGGTCCTGGAATGGATAAATAATTTGCTAAAACACAGGAGATGGAAGGGAGCAATAAATGGCCAGCTCTTGTGACAGAGGGAAGTCACTGGTGGAGGGGTCTGTACTGGAATCTGTGCTGATCAACTTGTTCATAGATTATTTGAAAAGGGAGCTAACAGCAAAGCTACAAAGGCTGCCAATATACACAGTTATTTCAGATATTAAGCATGAGCACAGCCTGGTGAGCTGCAGAAAGACTACAATCCAAGGGAACTGAGCAATAGATTGCTAGATGAAACTCAACATGCATATGTCATGTGATTTGCATGGGGAAGAAAACAATTCTAGCTTCATAAAAAGGCTCTAAACTGATGGTTGCTTTTCAGGAGCATCTAGATTTTGGTGTGTTGATTGACAGTTCCATGAAAGCATCAATTCATTGTTTCACAGTCGTTAACACAAATCAAACATTCTTATTAAAAGAAAGGACTTATGACAACTGGAAAGGGTAAGAGAGGGGCAACAAATATAATAAAGGGTATGGAGAACTCCCATAGAAGTAACAACTGACTTAGTTGAAACTACAATATGAAGAAATTACAGCTTGCAGGGAAAATATGTTTAAGGTTTAACAAATCACCAAAGGGAAAAAGTTTTGACTATACGATGCCAAGTTACCTGCCAGAAACAGGGCTCAAAAATGCAGCTTATGGGAGCCAGGTTCAGAGCAATCAACAGGACCTGACTGTTCACACAATAAGTAGAATATCCTCCTTCCCTTTCCATCTGTACTTGCCAGGGATGTTGTGAGTGCAAGAAGTCTGTATATGTGCAAGGGGAGTCTTGAAAAATATTTCATAGAATCATAGAATGGTTTGGGATGGAAGGGACCTCAAAGATCATCTAGTTCCAAACCCCCTGCCATGGCAAGGACAACTCCCACTAGACCAGGTTGCTCAAGGCCCCATCCAGCCTAGCCTTGAATACCTCCAGATATGGAGCATCCACAACCCCCTTGGGCAACCTGTTCCAGTGTTGAAAGATAGAGAGAAGAGCTGAGTGTTTCCAAACATAAAAATAAAAACAAGTTAGGAAAATCCCCTGAGCTGAAAATTGTTGCCAATGAGGAAAGTATTAGTGGGAAGGTATCATATAAGTTTGCTCTGCCCTTATTCTTACCAAAGTGTTTGCTTATGAACTGTGTTTCTGCTGGTCTTCCCTTTTAAAGATAAATATTAGCCTGTCCATAACAAAATCAAAGCTATTCTTTGGAATGAAAGGGGTTGGAAAAAAAGAAAGCAAGGAAAACATCAAATTATTCTAGGAATTAGCAATGAATGTAAAAAAAGGAGGAGAGAAGAGGATCTAAGGGTCACAATCATAAAAGTTGGGACAGCAAGCAGATTATTCCTAACATTCCCAGAAGGTGCCCAAGAAGTTCTGCTCCATGATATAGCAGAAGAAGGACCTATTTTAAGGTAATTCACTAGGATCTCCTACAAACATTCAGAGAAATAGAAGCTTGGCCAGGGCCAAAGGGAGAGTAATAAAGAAACCATACAACATAATGAGGTCTTGGTGGGAGAGCAAGAATAAAAAGGTGAGAGAAAGAAAAATGTAGCCAGAACTGAGAGATTCTGAAGGAACAACCAGGAACCGGTTTGGTACACTTAATATATCCCTATATAACTGTATCTCTTCTGCTGCAGGAGGAGCGTGAGTGAAACCAAGAACATGCCTTTCTCTACCCCATACATAGAAGATTTTCCAAATTAGGTGACCAGTGGGCCATAAAAATAGCTCATATAACAGGATGACCCATCAGGATTCTTTGTCATGTTTTGGTGGCTAGTGCCAACTTAAGCAGATAATTGACCAGATGTGGAGAATATCTGTAAAGCCAGCACCAGACTGTTTGGAGAGTGAGCTAGATCACTGGACTTTCAATGTTAATTACTTCCCAGTGGAAGCATTGTGGGAGTGGAGAGAGGAGAATTTTGCAGTACTTCCCCTTCTCCTGGGGCAAATTGTTTGAAGTCACGGTGTGTGAATTCAAGTACAAGATCACAAGATACTTTGTCCTCTTACATCAGCTTAAGGAAAGAATTGAGCTAAGTCGTTGTATCAAGGAAAAGTGATTGCTGTTTCTTTTATGAGGTAATTGGGTGTTTCATCCAAATTTTCAGCTCTGAGGTTTCCTTTGTTAATACTCTTCTGCTATGCACAGCCAGGTATGTTAATGCAGGATGAAACTGCCTCACAATCAGCATGACAATCCAGATAGTTGCACACTTTTTATTCATTGTTACTTAATTAAATACTCTGATATGAGTGGTAAGGGAAAACATTCAAAACCTTTTTGCATCACCTCATGTCATGTATATTCTGCTAAGAATATTGCCCTGATGATACTGCTGCCTTCCACATGCTCCACTCTTGCTTTGTGAGTTAGGTCTTAGTGTCAATGCTCTGTTACTTTTCCTCTTATTTCTATTAAACATGAAACACCATCCGTTATAATCATAGAATGACAGAAGGGTTTGGGTTGGAAGGGACCTAAAGACATCACGTAGTCCAACCCCCTGCCACGGGCAGGGACATCTTTCACTAGATCAGGTTGCTCAAAGCCCCATCCAGCTTGACCTTAAACACTTCCTGTCATGGGGCATCCACAGCTTCTCTGGACAACATGTTCCTGTGTCTCACCATGCTCATTGTGAAAATTTTTCTTCTTATATCCAATAAAAATCTACCCTATTTCTGCTTTTAATATTAGAAATGTTACCAGATATTTCCATTAAAAAGATTAGGATTTTTGACAACAAGAAAAATATAGCAAGTACATAGCATTTTATACCTAAATACACACAGTGTGTAGTTGTGTAATTACTGTTACCCATACAACAATAATTTAAAAATCACCTTAGGACAGATAATTAATTCATAATATAATAGCCATTGACTTTCTGCAGTACTCTACTGAATGTATCACTGCAGTACTGAGCTAGCATTGATGTGGCATTTACACTAGATTTTTTGTTTACAGGCTGAAAATATTCCCTGAGGAAGACTTGTGATTTGGGTTATCAATGAGTGCTAGCAGCTCTAATACACATTTTGTCTTGCATTCTGGCAGCAGGCAAGCTGCTTAAAGACCCAGATTTATCTATATAAATTAACATGTTTAAACCAAACTTCAGGCTAATAATCTTCATCTTCTCCCACAAGTCTGTAAAACACTGTTGTTCATAAAAGTCAGTTGGGTCATCTTATGTGAGATCTCTAATTCACAGAGCAGTAGCATCACTGTTCAAAATACGAGATGACACCAGCCTACACTGGGACATAGCACGGCTATAACAAGAAAAATCACTCCACGACATTTTACCACTGAGAATGCAAGAAAAATTCATGCCTGAAGGGAAATACCCCTCACAGCCCCTCTTTAATCAACTTACCAAATGTCTCCCAGAGACTTTTCAATAACCATCAGTCCATAAAATTACTTTTAATCTATGCATCAGTATGAGTGATGCCAGGGACTGGGAACTAAAAAAAAAAGCAATGCAATCTCAGATCTCCAAATGTTGTTATAATACTAGTTCCCAATGTACCTCATAAACATGGATAAACTGGGGCATCACTGTTTTCTGACATAACCTCAGGTACCCATTACTGGCTGGTTGTTGCTGCACTGTACATCTGGTCCCTCTGAGCTGATGGAGGCAGAGGAGAGGGCACCTGGCACCCTCTGCCCCAGAAATATGGTCACCAGTCCCCGAGGGCAAAGGAAAACCTGCCAGCTGTTAACAAGGCAGAGAGTATTAACAGGATAGACATGTAATCAAGTGTGCCTGCTTCTATACAAAAAGGGAGAACTTGGTTATCTCTAGCTACCCTAGCAATCGTGTTCATTAAACTATTATTTTCCTCATTTTAAGGATAAAAGCCAAGAACTCCCATTTATATCAATGCCAAGTAAGTAACTTGGTGCTGTTGAAAGTCTTTACGTGCCAGAAAGGCTTTAAATGTCTGTCTTTAAAGCTCAGATCTTTAAATGTATTTAAACACCAAGTTCTCAGGTGCCTAAATGCACTTTTAAATCTGTTTCTGAAAGACTTGCTTGTAGAAAGCCTGGGGAAGAGGAGACATGAGACCCATTCGTTGTGACATGCCCAGAAGACTTTCCCACCCAAAGTTTCTCCACATGTGTTACTGCAGTGGCTGGCAGCCTGTAGTGTTTGTGGATGATCACAGTAATCATTACTGGTTATGGACAATCTTCTCCCTGTGCTTCTGTAAACAAATATTTGTCATAAGATGTTTTTTGACTGCACAGTTATTATTATATTGATCTTTCTATTCCCCCCCCCCGGCTTTTTTTTTTGTTTCCCATTGTCCTGTGAATGGCCTATAGAAGCCCTGCAGTGTTGCCCTTGCACCATGGCGGAGGCTTACCGCAAGATTCCCGCTCCAAGATTTTTCTTGTACAGCAATCACTAAGAAGGCAGAAAAGCTGCTTGCACTCCCAAGAGGCTGCATTGCAAAGTCCATAGGGTGCACTCTGGCCAGCTTTGCTGACAGAACGGACATAGATCAGACATAAAACAGCCCTGAGCTTTTCCCCTATAAGGCAATCCACTGTTAGTCACACTATGAGGGACTCGGCACCAAGAATGAGAAGAAAGCATTGTTGCAGGAAGAATGTGGACTATCCCATAGGTCTCCATACCACAGTAAGAAACCACCAAATGTCCACAGTTGATATAACATTAGGCTTGGCTCCCTGTGGGCTTCTCAGTGAGGTAATTGGAGTTCTTTGCCTGGTGTTAAAGTGAAAAATATAAACAGCCATGAAGGACCATTGCGGTCAGGGCTTATTTTAACATCTGCATCACTGTCATACTTGAACTGTCTAAAAGTAATTATTCTGCTGTCCTGTAACCACTTTACATCAGACACTTTGGCCTAAAGTCATAGAGTAAGAACTGAAAATTGGGTTAGTGAACTCTGCTTCTGCATGCCAACTGTGGCTGTTGGCCAATTTAAAGTCTTAACATGTATGAAGAGCTTTGGGATTTGGAGATGAAAAATCTTCCAGGATAATGAGTACACTGAGTAAAAATAAGTCAATAAATAAATAGAAAAGGAAACACTGTAGAATAAAGAAAAATGCCCAACAGACTTTTTTAAGGTGCCAGTGAATGAGGGAGACAGTCATTGAACAGAAGGACATGAGCTAGAGGGACCCATGGGACAAAGTGAGTGGGGGCTGAGCAGGCAGCACCGAGCAACTAGTCAAACCCAACCCTCTTTGCAAGATTTCAGATCACAGGCCAGATTAATAGCATCAGTCCCCTGCTCAGTTGTTCCAAGAATATGAAGGCATCTTCTGAAGTTACAAGTCTCATGTGAGATTAGAAGAATATTCTTACACTAAATTTTAAAATGTACTTTGTAGTAAGGGTAGAAAATGAAGTTTTGCATTTGAAATGATGATTTCAAGAGATGGAAACAGGTATTTTTTCTCTGCATTTCCAGTTCAAGGCAGTCAGATCAGCCTAAATTTAAAATAATTAAAGGTTATTCATCGCGCTTTTAAAATGTGAACAGAGAAGTAAAAAATATCCTTTCAGATGGAATGATATATTTTATTCACTATGATTGAGAATGTTTTCTTTCAATGCTATATTTTGTAAGCAAAGTTAAAATGGTTTTACATTCCAAAACAAAAGTGAATTTCCCTATGAGAGGCTGAAATAACTATTCTGCCAATACTTTTCCACTCTTGGCCTTCTCATACACTGAAAAATGTGATGATACCAGAATGAATTTGCAAAGCATTTTAAAGTTACAAGTACCTCTTGTTTTTCCATAAAGAAATGCGAGCACATCTTCATCTAGCTTTAGTACTAAGAAGCCCAAACTAATCTACCAATTTATAGCAGAGTGTACTTAATAGAAACATAAATATTTTCTTTTAGGTCTTAACCTTTTGTTACATAAATAGAAGGTTCTTCAGAGTTGTTACCATCCCTGTGACAGACAGCATGTCAGAGAGAAAACATGATCTCTGCAACGTGTTTCTCTTGAATAAAGACAAGAAGATCTCATGTAATATTAGTGTCTGGAAAACGAGACCTGATAATTCAACTACTAGAGGAACTGTGCCTTGGAACAGCATGAATTTTATCTCTGCCTTTTATGTCAATCTTCCTTTACTGTAACATTGTCAATCAGTCAGATCACTGATGTTTCCATGGTGATCCTTTCCTCCAAAGTTAAAAATAATCCAGTTCCGATGTTGAAATATGTACAGAAGGCCATACATAATTGCCTACCTACAGTTATCTGCCTCCTATATGTGGAGGTAGGTACTCCAAAACAGTATCCATTCACTTTCTTCTGATTTTTGTAGTTGAGATAGTACAGCAGCAACTCAGCTAAACTGCTTTCCGCAGTTATTGTCAGTAAAGCAAGTCATGATGCATCAATGAGCTTTTAAACTGTACCAGTATTTGCTACATCTCAAAAATTATCCTAATAAACAATCTCAAAGCAATGTGCTAACACTTATACAAATGAACATATTAGCAATTGTTATGCTTAGTATTTTTCTTGCTTTTACATCTTTTCATAGAAAAAGAACAGTACTAGCTGATGGACTGACTTCACTGATGCAGGGTGGTATTTGTGACAATTAGATGTTTACCTGGGCAAGCACATAGAATAAGAGTGTGTTTTGTACCAGCAACCTTTTGGGAAATCAAGGCAACAGGCATGACAAATCTGTGAAAATGCTCACTTACCCGCACTCCTTGGCTTACTTCTTAACTTGCTACTGCAGCCTCTAAGGCTAAGGTGCATTGTTCCCACTTCCTTTGATCATTTCACAAAACAGAGGCTTGTAACCATGCTCATTTATCAAGTGTCAACTCATGAGAAGTTTTAGAAAAATACAATTTAGCATTTGTTAGGATTCTCAAGTATATTTCTTAAAATGCAGGATAACGTTATTCTAGCTTTATCATTACAGCTCCTGGAGTTTTATACTGGATATATAAAAATGAAGCAGGCAATCCATAAACCCACAAGTAGAATGCTGCAGCAGGGCCAGGTACAGAACACAGTCCTCCAAGGCAGCTTTCAGCTTTACGCACTCTACAGCAGTCACTTCTGGAGCTCCCCCGGGTCATTCACTGCCTGGCAACTTCTGCAAAGAGGAGTGGGCATCCTACAGATAAGAGTCTGCTTCTCTGGACAGCTGCTCTCAGCTTGCTTTACCCTGTCCTCCATGTGTGCTGAATCATGCAAAAGTTGCATTAAAAAAAAAAAAAGGCAATCTTTCACTTGCTACTATTTCCTTTCTTTCTACTTTTTCATTCACCTCCCATTCTTCCCCTTGGGAAGCTGATCTGAACGGCAATCTCTCCTCTTCCATACTACCTTGATTACCTCTGCCCTGTGAGGACACAGGACAGAGTTTCCTTGATCTGAAGTCACCCCAAGTGCTACTGATAAACAGCATGGTGAATATAGATGTCAAAATCTAGCATGGCTACCATGCCCATGGTAATAGACCTCGTTCTGGAAGTTCATCATTTGGCTTTATTTTGCCATGTTTTTCTAACAGAATAGTAAAATAGACTCTTAGCAGTAGAGCTGCTTTTGATGAACTTCAAATACCTGCGCTGGAGTGAGGCTTCACACCAAGTGGATTGCAGATTTTTTTTTTTTTTTTAAAGGCAGCCTGCATGTTTTAAATTTGTTCATGTTAAAGCAACTAAAGTTAGGATTCATCAAGTAACCTAAATTACTTATGGCACTTCCAAATTTTCCTGCCATGAAATAGCAGACCTGACTAAGGATGAAAAGATATGGCCTTTTGGAAGCCAGTGAGGCTGTTCCTGCTTCCATCTTACTCGGGGGGTGGGGAAAAAAATGTTCTCTCTCTGGCTATAGCAGGATTAGTTTCTTATATAGTGCCTATGTTTAGTTCTCTGGATTCACAGAAAGAAGGCAGAGCAATCATTCACTTATCCATAAGAACATGTGACATTTGCTCATAAAGGATTAAAAGCATTTCTGAAAACACAACTGTGATCCTAATATGTCAGAATTAAAAATTAAAATTTGCAGTTAAAAGCTTTAATTTTTTTTTTTAACCTCCAGACTCTCAGCAGAAATTGTAGCATTACTGTAAAAAAAAAAAATAGTTAGAAAAGGCAAGGTTGCACTTTCCTGACAGGGAACAAAAGACTCTAAAAGAAAATTCATGCCCTTGTTGCTGTGTTGCTCCTTTCTGATCCAAGAAAATAGCTCTGTGCTCACAGAATTTGCAGGCAAGAAGACATCTTATTAGGTCCACTTGACAGATTCACACACGCACACAAATGTGTCTGTAGAGGAAAGAGTTCAGCTACTGTACGAAGTAACCAGCATGTTGATAGTGCTTGCCTCTCCAGGTTGGCATCAGCTAATGGTATTTTATTTTCAAGTGATTTCATTACAGTGAAAGAGAAACACTTTTCTTTTTCCTGATGACATACAAGTGGAAGAGACAGAGCAAAATAATTCTAAACAAAACAACTGAAATGAGAAGCCTCAGCTGAACAATAAAAAAGTGCAGAAACATGGCACATAAGCTCCCACCCTTTACACTCTCAGAGGTAAGAGCTAGGCAGTAGCAGTTGGGCACGCTGTCTGCTTGCTGTGAGTCAAGGACGGCTTTGTTCCCAGCTGGGGAAACATGTAATAACTCTAAGCCACTTTCCCGAAGAATTTAAAATCCAAAAAGACAAGGTAAACAGAGAAAAATGACTAAGTTGTCATTGGAAGTCCCTGAAGTGCAAGGCTGTAACATTGTCTGTTGTGTAACCAAGAGACTGCTGGGTCCTGCCATGGCCACGATCAGGAGAGGATCTGGATTGGCACTGAGCACATCAGCTCACGGCAATGGAGACTTCACAGGCCGTGTACTGCTATCAGAGTAAAGCAGAATATTTACGGTCTTTTCTGTACAGTGAGAAAAGGATTTATAGACACAAGTGAATGCCAATAGTAGATTCAGATCCTCATGTTCATTCTCTCCATTCAGAAGAATGGAGAAGGTTATCTTAATAACTCCACAAAATAATTTTGGCTAGCTTTTCACTCCTCAACTTCCCAGCTGGCTATCCCAGCAGAGCTCTTTGTAGGATTCTTTATTGTTTCTGAAACTAGCTTCATAGATGCTTCTTTCTTCTACTTCTTGTGACCTTCAGCCTTGGTGCAATAATATGTCTTTATTGGAAGAAGTAACATCAGCCAGTTTCACAGTTCTCCTTCCTCATTCTTTTCCAGCATCCAAAACAAAAAGGAGATTTCTTTCCCAGTTGGATCTTACAACAGTAATAAATGAGTTACCATCTGCATTTCTAATTAAAAATCCAATTGGTGTAATGTAATGAGGTTTCTGGATGCAATTAGCAACTACTGGGGGTCCCTTTATAGAACCAGCACTATAATTATGAGGCAAATAGATTCTATCTTATACAAGTTTTTCTGTCCTTAGCTGGATGGATTCGCAACAGGGAGTTAGGCACTTTTAGATACTGTAATCTATTGAAATGCACAATTCAGGTTAGTACTTGGGTTTCCTGTGCAGTTCAGGGCAGAATTAAATGCCTAGTAGGATCCATTGAGCCTTCAAAATAATGCCTAACTTCTGGACTTTTACATTTACTGCAGAATCTAGTCCATATGTTTATGTTTAGATCACAAGCACTGCATTAAGAATAAAAAATGGAGACATGTACTTTTTCTCAGAGATAGAGCTGATAAAAATGGTGAAACTTTCTGGGGAATTTTCATGGAAAAAAAAATTACCTGCTTTATAATGCCCAGTAAAAATCTTAAGCCACAAATTAGTCTTGAAGCTATTCATGGATCACTTCTAGATCAAAATTTCATAACTTTGTTATAGCAATGACTTAGAGTTAAGAATTCTTAAAAATTAGGCCTTATAAAGAGAAGAGTGATAATAACAGATAATATATTTTAAAGCCCCTTTCTCTGCTTCCCTTATCTCCGTGTGAATATACACACAGAGATATATTCAAAGGCTCGAATAAAAGTCTTCTAGAGAGTATTGCCATGTGTCTAAACTGTTACCATTTTTTCAAACTCAAATGGTGATGTTTATAAAAGAAAGACACTCAGCAGGCAATGCCACTTTCAGCCTAGATAAATCATGATCAACACTGTCTTATATTCACCAGCTTCAGTACAGTTGAAGAAAATAAAGATCACCAGTATGACCCAAAGTCCCAGGTTGAGTGGATTTCAGGTTTCTTGATCTCTCAGATCTGAGAGATATTCTCAGGTTCTTTCAGCCCTTTAGTGATGTCTCTGTCTGAGCATCTGGAGGCACCTCCTGCCCTTTTTTCCCAGGGTCACCGTGCCATCAGGATCTTGCAAAATGGAAGAGTGCCTCTACCCAGACCTGTGAGCCCCTGAGACCAGTGTTTCCTAATTCCTGTTTTGTCCTTAGAGTAGAGAGAAGCTAAAGGACACAAACGGCTTAAAGAGCATGTAAGATTCTGTAGATACCTCACAATGAAATAAAAATTACTCTGGCTGTAATGATATAGTAACAGGAGCAATGGAGCCAACTCTACAAAATGCGTTTTTAAATGCAAATTTCTGTGTATTCTTTGTCAGAAAATAGAACATTTGATAAAATTGCTTCTGGCATGCTAAACATGAAAACAGGCAGACTAGTAAAAAAAACGATCATTCTATTTGGTTTATACTTAACTTTTTCCCAAAGAGGTTTAGTCCAAAATCAGATTAGACCACAGATTTATTGCCTTTACTAGAGAGCTTAGTGGTAGCAAAGGGACCAGGCTGCAAACTGAACATTCATATACCGTGCCTCCAGCTCATGATTGGTGTTTATAAAATGTTATTGCCAAAGCTAATGTTTGTCTTGTGATGAAGCACTTGGCTTAATTTTAATTTTAAAAATAATTTTATATGATTTGTAATATGTGGCTGCCATTGAGACTGTCTGGATCAGGCAGCAGGTGAATTTAGGAAGCAATGAATGAGTGAGAAAGCAGCAGCATGATGAACAATACCTAAACAAGTCAGAGCGACTCTGCCTGATCTGCTTTCCCATGATTTGATGAGTATAAGAAGAGTTTTGTGTCTTCCCTGTAGGTCAATTCCAATCAATTCAGCTCACACTTGTAGTTCAAGGAATTTCTCTAGAGTTCAGCAGTGAGATGAAAAGATGGAGTTCCTGAGAGTGTCGTTTTATATCTCCTCACACTGAAAGGATAGCAGTGTGGACAGTGGTTTAACAAGATAAGAGCTAGGCTTCCTTTTGAGAACGGGGCTTGTGAACTGGCCAGCTTGCACATGCCTGGACCAACATGCTGCTGGGCCATGGACTACATGATGCCTTTTTGCCGAGGCTGGAGCTACTCCTTGCATCCGCAGTCCAGCCCTTGAAGAGGAGACGTTGGGAGGAGGCAAGCAGTATATATTGACAGGTAGTGGATTTTTGCTTTATTTTTGCTACTCTATTTCTAAACATATTTACCTTGACTTTGATAGACTATGTGACACTTTCTATCCATCTTCTATCTTTCTCTGATAATCAACACAACCTCTGCAGTCGCTGACACATCTATATTACTCTGGGTGCCACCAATCATACTGCTGGAATACCTCCCAGTCAGCACCACTTGCAGAAGTATGTTGAGCCATGGGCAAACTACTGTGAGGAGAAGTTTGGAAAGCGGGGTTAATTTTCCATGGCAGGAATACTCACTGGTTGGCAAGAGGGGCTATCACAGCTACTACCCATGAAATCATCTGCCAGCTGGGATCTGGCCCTACTTGTACAGTGCTGAGTAGTAGTCCTACAAAATGAAATTACACATTGACGGGTAATGACCAAAGTGGCAAGAGCAGTTACAGCAAACATGACTGAAGAGGCCTCTGCACTGGTTTCTTCAAGTCTAAGCAGAAAAAACTAAGCGAGATAACAATAAAGATTATTATCTACTGATACTTCGCTGTCATGATAGGCTGCTTTGCTTTATAGGGCCAGAAGTGTCCTAGTGTGGCAATACGGTAATTTTTTTGTTTTGTTTTTGTTTTTAGAAAGAAGCCTAGATATACATGTCAAAGACTGACCAGAAAAAAAAAAAAAGAGGTAACAGAAAATCCAATTTCTCTGACCTTTAGGGCATACACATTAGTATAGTTCAGTCAATGAGCAGAGTTTGCTATTAATATTTAACAGATTGCACTGTCTAAGCTACCATTATTGAAATTCAGATGACTTGGTGCTTTTCTGCCTAATCTTGCATTTTCGATTCTACTTTGATTCAATTCACTGGAGGGGAAGTTTGGGCTCTCGGTCACTAACATGAAGTCAGATACAATATATCAGTTCATACATTTTTTTCTTTTCCCCTTTCTTCTTGAGTTAAGAATTCTGATAATGGAGAGCTGACATTTGGGTAAAATCTAGAAAATGAATTCCTTTTTATCTCCGGGCTAAGCTGCACCAGTGAATAGAGTACTATAATAAAACCTATTTGTATGCCTGTCATACAAAGACAAATCTTTTCCAAGGGAAATGGATTTGAGTATTTGCAAGAAATGATAAACAGACAAAAAGGTACTGAATTTCACCTTTGAGATGCATGGGAGAAGTAGATTTTAGCTTCTCTTGTCATGAAGGAGGAATTTTTATGAAAGCCATGTCAGCTGAGAGTCTCAGAAATGAGATCTTATCCATATCTTTGTGGAAAGAAGTGACTTGGAAGTACCATGAAGGGGCTGGGTTAGAGTTATGAACAAAATGTCAGCCTATATTTCTATCAGAAATAAATCAAAAGAGGCTTATCCACTTCTGATAAAAAGAATTACCCAGATTTCATTTGTGAAAAATCCTTGTGCAAAGCTATGTTAAGATCTAGTCCTCTCTCTGATGTGTATAACTGAATTACAGTGAATAGGGCTTATACAAGAGAGGATGCTGAAATCAAACCTTGTTCCAAAGTGCTGCCACTCTCCTGACTATCCCATGAAGCCAAAGGATATATTTTACTGACAAAACAGCTACACAGCCAGAGCCGGGGGGTTCGTGGCCCTGCAGCCTGGGTG
>JAVSBS010015452.1:0-12053 GCA_033124195.1 Coracias cyanogaster | reverse complement strand
CTCACTAGGGCAGAGTAGAGGGGGAGGAGGACCTCCCTCCATCTGCTGGACACACTCTTCTTAATGCACCCCAGGATGCCATTGGCTTTCTTACAAGCCAATCTTGCAAGCCAAGAGTTAGATGTTATCATGAACATCTAACTCTTGAGGTCCTGTGCTCTGGACTGGGCACTAGAAAAAACCCAAAGCTTTTGGGCACACCCATCACTGTGCAAGATGAGGGATATACAGACACCCAGTTCCCTGCAGCCCAGCAGAGTATTTGCTTAAAAAGGCACAAACTCTAAGGTAGCTGAAATGGAAGATCAGCAGTGACATAAAAGGAACGAAAAATTACTGCTTCTTGTGCAGATTAGATTAATCCAAGCTTAGACTTCAAAAAGATTTTGTAACTTTTAAACAAAGCATTTATTCTAATCACATATCTGTGATAAAATGATGGTAGCACTTAATCCACTTTATGCATTGAGACACTAACTGTAAGCTGGTTTTGTTGTTCTTCACTCACTGTACTACTGAAGATAGTTACTGTTACAAGGAAAATACTTCGCAAAACTATGGACAGTTTATAGCTTTATAATATAATACATGGCCTGTGGAAATATATATGTTTTCTGTAACTTAGAGATAACCTTCTACGACAACATGTTATTACTGTATAATCTATAGGGAATATGTGTTCCTGGCAGTCAAGAGAACTGCCAGTCCCAAAAAGGAAATACAGTGTGTGTTCCTCCACTATGGAATGATGGCAATGGTGTATGTTCGGTGGTATAGTGTAATGACACACACACTATATATATATATATAAATATATATATAATAACACATAAAGCTTAACAGCAAGACTGATGTGGAGAGCTTCCTGTTCACATCATAGAATCATAGAATGCCAGGTTGGAAGGGACCTCAGGGATCATCTGGTCCAACCTTTCAAGGAAAAAAAAATCTATATATAGTTTGCATGACATGGCCCAGCACCCTGTCGAGCTGAGTCTTAAAACTGTTCAATGTAGGCTAATCCACTGCTTCCCTTGGGAGACTATTCCAATGTTTAATTGTTCTCATTGTGAAGAATCTTTCTCTGGACTCCAATCAGAATCTCCCCAGGAGCAACTTGCATCCATTCCCCCTTGTTTTTTCCAGGTGACTCCTTGTAAAAAGGGACTCCCCTTCCTCTTGGTAGCCACTCTTCAAGTACTGGTACATGAAAAATGGGAGGAATTGATTGTACTACTAAAGCAGAGCAGGAGTGGGAGGCACTGCTGGTTGTAAAAGATGAGCACTTTAAGACTTCCATGCATACAACATTTGATTCAAAGACTAAGCAGAACTGCAGATCTCTAGTTAAACCAGGCTGACATCTCTGATACAGAACCTCAGGTGGTCATGCCACCAGAAACAGGGGCCTGCTGCCTCCTCCTCAAAGAGCACATGGGACCACCAAGTGCAGTCTCCTGCTTCTCAGGAAACCCTGTTGTGTGCAATCCTCCTATACAGGGATCCAGGTTGCATGTTGATACCAGGCAAATTTCTTGTTCTACTCTTTCTACTGAGAGGATGTGCCACAATCTTGCTCTTCTGAGTCATAAAAACCAACTACGTCATCTAACTAATGCTGTTCGTAACTAGCTCAGATCTCCATCTTAGGCAACTTTTCCTTTTATAGCTATTCTTTTTCCACTGGTGTCTACTCTTTCCTGATGTATTTCTAGAAACCCTTTGTATTTCTTTCTCTTCCCTGCAAGCAAGCTCCAGTCCCTCTTGCAGGATAGTGTCTGTCTGATCGTTGTCTGCATTTGTGCCTGTTTCAACTAATGCTTCTTGACAAAGGATGATGAGGAATGTCCATAGTGTTTCAGATGAGATCTCATAGTGTCTTGGAGATCAATATTCATAATTTGCTGTCTGTAGTTAAAGTTATTTCCTCTGATACACACTAGGCACATATTTGCTTTTCTTACAACTGTGTCACAGCAGTGGTTCATGCTCATCCAACACCACGCTAGTATAGGTGACTTCTCCCCCAGCAGTTCCCATCTGTTGTTTCAGATACAGCAGAAATTATTTTTGATCCTCAAGTGATGGTGCCCTTCATGTTATTAACTTTCAAACCAAATCTATTACTTATTTCTTGAGGTCACCTTTTATTCCTTTTTGATACTCTGGTTCTTCATTGTGTTGACTGTTACTGACTACTTGTGTCTATAGCAAATGTCATTGGAAAAATTGCACTTTTTGCTGAAGTCCCAAAGGAAAATATTTAATAAGATGAAACCAAGACTAATCTTTGATAAACTATTAACAATGTACTTCAGCCCTGTAGTTCCCTTTACAACATGGTCTTGTTTTGCCTTCTTTTTGTGAAATCCTGGTATGATTTTTAATTCCACTTCTATCCTCTACCTTCCTCAGTTATATTAACCTTTTCCCATTTGACAGTGTATCAAAATATCAGCCGACACTCAGTGGAATTAGATCTGTTGTATTTCTTTTTGAAGGGAAATTAATTCTTCTGTCGGTCTAGGATAACTAGACTTTGTAAAATCATATGCCTTTTATCCTATTTAGCAATTATTTTCATGTCTTTAATCATTCTTTTCAGGTATGCTTGTTGTTTAGAGTCATGTCTGCTCCTGAAGTTACAGGACTGGTCCTGGCCCAGAACACTGTTTTTTCTTTCCTGAAACAGAGGCATCATATTTCCTATTTTCTACTCAGAATTGCACAATTTTTAACTTGCTCCCAAAACTGTGTCTACCAAAACTGTGGTTGCATGTAACTGATTCTTCTTTGGTTTAGAAGATGGAAGCCCATTATTAGAGTACCTGAAGTTTTGTTTACACCTCAAATGCAATAATTTCCTTTAGTTGCCTTTCTTAGTTCCATGCTTTATTTCACTTTTTTTTATTGTAAACTAAGACAAAGTATGAACTGAATCTTTCAGCTATTTAGTCCTTGCTCTTTTGTGGCTCCATTTCTTCTTTTCCTGTTGTTTTTTTACTTTTTTATACTGCTGAAAAATTTTTCTGTTTTTAATTTCCACTGCAGCATCTAAATATATTCTGATTTTTTGCTTATTCGTACTTTATGTCTGCATATCCTCATGTACGAAACATAGTTTTATTTGCTCATAAGAATTTGTTTGTATTCTTTAAGGAGGATACCTAATTCCTTTTTTCAGAGGATACTCAGCCAATTAAGTCTGGAGTAGCTTCTCTGTAAGTTTGTCTCTCCCTACAAGTAGTTTTTGCATCGTCGATTTAGAGAAGTATCAAGATTACTCTTCACTTAGTCCTCTGAGTTTTTCAGTTCAGCCAGCTTCAGCATTTTTCTTTATTTTATTTTACCAAAGCTGATGTTTTAGGACTTTAATTTTTGTTTGTAGGCCTATCTTTATCAGTCTTTCTAGAAAACAGAAACTTTGAATATTATTGCTAAAGTTGTATTTTATAATCAGGCATTCTATAATTTCCTCCCACTTATTGAAATCAGGTCTAAAATAGTATTGCTTTTGTTTGTTCAGTAACTTTTTGAAAGCATCTTTTGGCTACTACCTTGACAAATATCTAAGCTGTAATAGAGGTTTTTTCTTCAAACAGAACTTGGAAAAGTTAGAGTATGTTCACATGATTGCATCTGTTTGAGTCATTACATCCTGAATATTTAGGATCTGCTTCAGTTTGGTGACTAAATGACATACACTGATGGTCGGCTACCAGTTCTCAGCTCAGTTTCTTGAGATCTTATTTTTTCTATCCTACTTTTTTTTGTGGACGTAGTTTCTCTTCTATTCTTCAGCTTGACCATATCCCCTTTACTGCTTTATTTCTTCTTTGCACTCCTGTATAAACTTTTTCTTTTATTCTTTCTTCCTCACTATGGTTTTCTTCTCTCAGTAACACACTGCTCCTTCTCCGCTTCTCACACCAGCATCTGCCTTTTTGCATGCCCTGTCCATCTTCAGTGTTAGTGCTTGCCCACGGATGCTGTGTTCCATCAACCACATCAGATGGGACTTCATGCATAAACAGCTGCTGTCAGGTAACCCCTCTTGCAACTTCTGTCATCTTTTTCATCACATCCATTCTTGGAGATATCTCCACTCCTGCCCAAAGAATGAATTTAAAATGCCTTTATTTAATTACCTCATCTGTGACATTTTTCTTCACGGTTTTTGCAGGAAACTCTAGGCTCCCTTTTTATAGCCTTTTATTCACAGATTTCCTCTTGTTTCTGCTATGCCTGGTCTAGTTAGCCAAGGAAAATCCTTTTCGTTCCCCTTATACTGCAGCTAAGAGCCATCATTTCAGAGCTGCCCTCGGTGTCCTCACATGTGCTACAGGTAGCAATGGGTCCTGAAATGTGAGGAGTTTAATCCTTGCAACCTCTTCTGATACAGCTGCTTCTGCTACTGTTTACCGCCATTCCATTGCCATAGTCAAGACATCTAATATTGTACCTGCGCTAGAATGGTCCTGGGCCTGGGTTTAGAAAGTTAGAAATACAAAACAAAATATTATTTTGGGAAGTGGGGGAGCATTGCAGGTATTCTGATGAATCTTGGACTAGCTGACGCATTGACATAGATAACATCTTGTCGTTCTACTAAGTTAACAACACCATAGGCGTATTTTTTGCCCTTTCTCTATGAACAAGCCCAAAACACTTTGCTGGTCTGCCCAGGGACGCTCTGGAATTTGTGAGTGAAAGGTGAAGTTCATACTAAGGGCAAGTCCAGGCTTTTGTCATTTATGTATACAACAAGATTCTGAATCAGGTCCAATCTGGAGATTTAGATCTCCTTCTCTTCAGAAATTGAGTATTTCAAAGACAGCAGGAAGCACTGATCTTAAATTTAAGTTAGCTTTCAGGGGACACACCTACATCTATCAGAGCAGTGAATGGAAGACCATATCCTACATCTGATACAAATGTTTTGGTACTTTGAAATACCCAAATGTCTTGAAATGCTTCAGTGATGTTCCAGAATTTTATCTGTAATATTTTAGCATTAGATTGATTTATAGTAATGCCATACAATAATCACCTCTTTTCTTGGAAAACTAGAGTAATATTTACATTTCCTTCACCCTGGGACATCTCTGTCAAGGTAATCTGTCTATCTAATCCAAACAGAGTGGCAGTCATTGTATTTCTGCATAATATCTTCTAAGAGACCATAGACATTCCTCTTCTGTATCATTGTTTTGATACTGGGAGCTTGGCTGCTGCTCTAACGTTTTAAAAAAATGCGTGGTTCCTTGTTGGCCTATGTTACAGGTTCATCAAAGGCTTTTCAAGTCAGTGGTCCCTCTAGCTGTACTCTCCAAAACAGAGATTAAATGTCCCAGGGAAGTTCATTTTGCTTTGGAGCAGCCCAAAGCAGATGATCACCTCATCCCTACACGTACACACTGAAATCCAGCAGAGCTCCTTTTTGTAGGGACAGATAACTCTAAGTCTGCGCTTAAGGCTGTGCTATCAAAGCAACAGGCGGCATGGTCCTTGTTCTCTTCAGTGTTTAGATTTCTCTAACTTACTTATCAGCCAAGTAATCAAAACAGCAAGGCAGACACCCAGTAAAGGGCAAATGCAAGTTGTACTGCTCTGAGACCTCCCAGTTGCAACAGTGAAAAAATGTGCCATTTATAGAGGTTGTTCTGCTGGAATTATCCTAGTAAGATAGTTCCAGTAAAAATCCTAGTACAGATCTGCCCTACCTTGACAGACAAAACCATCTACCTTGGATTTAATTTAAGACTCGAAGGCTGCTTTGTCGTAAAAAGGTGAGATTTCATCCTGCAGGTACAAACTTGGTTGGAAATACTAGAACATGGACAATTTCTGATGGCCAGACATATGAACCTGACGTCTGAATATCTATCAACTCATGTAGTACCTAAGATCATGCTAAACCACAGAGGCCCACAGCACTTTGCTCCTTCATCAGTCCTGTCTTCAGAAATAATCTCTGAGCTGCCTTGCTCACAAGACTGTATCTGGTGACCACCCTTCTCAGACAAGGATAGCTCCATGCAAGGATCTCCCACTGCCCTTTATAACATCTGGTCAGGCTGAGGCTCACACTCATTTCTTATACATGGTGGTAAATCCTTAGTCTTCTAAATGTAGTTTTCATCTTCCTCTACATCACTCTGTCAATTAGTCCCCTGCAATGGAAATCAGTGTTAGGTAACACTACCGCCTTCTGAAACTTCATCAAAGTAATGTGGTGTACACCTAACCCTTGACCACAACTTTTCAGCTGACATCAAAATGTTGGAAGTCCTCAAATGGCAGACCTACTTACCACTGTTATCTGAACCTATTCTCAGCTGAAGCAGAGGTGCATGCTGTGTTCTCTTGCCCAACACTGCAAAAGTCCAGGAAAGACTATCATGTTTCACTCCTTAACCTATTGGTTGCATCCTCCTCATTTTCCTCTGCCATTAGTCATTATCCATGATCATGACAGCTTTATAGTTAAACACATCTTGAACCCTACAGTGTGAAGGAAAGGAAGGAAACAGGACACCTGGTCACACAACATATGAAGAAGGCTGAGGCACTCAATGACTTCTTTGCCTCAGTCTTCACCAAGAGTTCTAGCCACGCCAGCCAAGTTGCAGAAGGAAAAGGCAGGGACTGGGAGAAGGAAAACCTGCCCACTGTAAGTGAAGATCAGGTTCGAGACCATATAAAGAACCTGAAGGTGTACAAGTCTATGGGGTGCAATGAAATCCATCTGCAAGTCCCGAGGGAACTGACAGATGAAGTTGTTAAGCTGCTTTCCATCACATTTGAAAAGTCATGACAGTTTGGTGAAGTTCCCACTGACTGGAAAAATGAAAATATCACCCCCATCTTCAAAAAGGCATAAAAAGAAGACCCAGGCAACTACAGACCGGTCAGTCTCACCTCTGTACCTGGCAAGATCATGGAGCAAATCCTCCTGAAGGCTCTGCTAAGGCACATGGAAAATTAGGAGGTGATTAGTGGCAGCCAACATGGCTTCATCAATGGCAAATTGTGCCTGAGAAGTCTGATGGCCTTTTACAATGGAGTTACAGTGTTGGTGAATAAGGGAAGAACAACTACTGTTGTCTACCTGGACTTGTGCAAAATGTTCAATGCTGCCCCGCATGACATCCTGGTGTCTAGATTGGAAAGACATGGATTTGATAAATGGACCACTCAATGGATAAGAAATTGACTGGATGGTCACACTCAAAGAGTCAATGGCTTGATATCCAAGTGGAGACCAGTGATGAGTGATGTTCTGCAGGGTCTGTAGTGGGACTGGTGCTGTTTAACGTCTTTGCTCGTAACATGGACAGTGGAATTGAGTGCACCCCCAGCAAGTCTGCAGACAACACTAAGCTGTGGGCTGCAGTTGACACACTGGAGGGAAGAGACCTTGACAAGCTTGAGAGATGGACCGGTGTGAACCTCATGAAGTTCAACAAGGCCAAGGGCAAGGTCCTGCATATGGGTTGGGGCAATCCCAAGTACCAATACAGGCTGGACAGATTGGATTGAGAGCAGTCCAGAGGAGAAAGACTTGGGGGTCCTGGCTGATTAAAAGTTCAACATGAAAGAACAATGTGCAAGTGTAACCCAGAAAGCCAACTGTATCCTGGGCTGCATCAAAAGTAGTGTGGCCAGCAAGCTGATGGAGGTGACTCTGCCCCTCTGCTCTACTCTTGTGAGATTCCACTTGGAGCACTGCATCCTGCTCTGGAGCCCTCAACACAAGAAGGACGTGGACAAGGGCCATGAAGACAATCAGTGGGATGGAACACCTCTCCTATGAAGAGAGGCTGAGAGAGCTGGGGTTGTTCAGCCTGGAGAAGAGAAGGCTCTAGCGAGACCTTATTGTGGCCTTCCAGTATCTGAAGGGGGCCTACAAGAAAACTAGGGAGGGACTTTTTACAAGGGCTTGCAGTGGTAGGATGAGGGGTAATGGTTTCAAACTGGAAGAGGGTGCATTTAGATTTTAAATTAGGAAGAAGTTCTTTGCTATGAGGGTGGTGAGACTCCAAGTATGGGAAGTAGTGCATGCTCCATCACTGGACATGTTCAAGGCCAGGTTGGATGGGGCTTTGAGCAACCTGGTCTAGTGGGAGGTGTCCCTGCCCATGGCAAGGGGCTTGGAACTAGATTATCTTTAAGGTCCCCTCCAACCCAAACCAATCTGACTCTGTGATGCCACAAGTTCCTATATTCACAAGCTAGGAAGGCTTACGTCATTGCCATCTGCCTGGGCCTTGCAGACATGACACAGCATATATGGAATATCTGCACCATCTTGGCCCAGCACCTGTAGGCCAGGCAGGATACCCAAGTGTTCCTCAGAAGATAACCAAGTGTTCCTCAAAAGCAGACTCAGTCATAGGCTTAGGGCTCGTAGGTGTTAGTGACTGCTCCTGATCATCCTGTTTACCCTGCTCCAATCACCTTTCCTACCCTCCTTGCTTTTTAAATTTCTTGACATTTTTGTGACTCCAGTCTGCACTCCTCCACTACTGTTGAATGCACCATGCTCAAGGCTCATTGATATTTTGAATCATGACCTGGCCCTCAACCATGGGCCTGCCTTGTCCACACTTCCATCCTGGCTTTGGTCCCATCCTGTTTAAATGCAAACCCTAATGTCTACTTGCGTTACTTTTGCTTTCCCCCAGTCTCAGCTGGTCCACCCTTGCTAACACATATCAGTTGCAACACGTTTGCCTGTCCTTTCATATCACCACCTTCTGAAGGCATAATGGTGCACTCTGAGAGATTGTAATGCCATTGGCAGGTTGATTATAGTGATTCTGCTGTAAACATTGAATAACAACAAGAAATGGCACAAGTAGAAGTGGCATAGAGAGCAGCATGATGATGGAGAGCTGCTTTATCTCCAATATATGTTAGTTTTTACAGGTATGTTTCTTATGGAAGTGTTTTATGGAAACACTTATTTATTGAGACTACCTCCAGCTAACATTGCCACATGCAAACCTGCCCAGCTTAAGACCATCTTCAGAATATATTTGAGTTGTACCTCATGTTATTTATCCTGTCGTGTGTTCTGGTGTCACCCTTTAATACCTCTTTTAGAGAGGGAAGCCCTGTTTTATGCTATAATGTTAGAAGGTGGGAATCCACAGTGGGTGTTGGCAAGAATTCAATTTTCAGGCAAATGTTTTGAGCAGTTGAAGTGGGTGGTGGTGCGTAATTTCTGAAGAGAAGCCATAGGTCTTATTGTGGGAATTTAAAACTCCCTGGACCATGGTAAAATGCTGGTATGCAGTGCGGCAGAAAACTATCAGAGTTTGTTTGTTTAAGACACTCAGTGATATGAAAACTACTGACACTGTTTGAATAGCCACAGGCCTGTCTGAGGAGCCAAGAGGCTTCCTAGCAGCAAATGAAAACACTGCAAAAGGAAATGAATGTTCCTTGTGCGTATGCAGGAATGCACATCAAAGGCAGACTGAAGCTGGGTGATAGGTCCTTGCAAATCAAACAGGCTCTGGAGATTGCTAGTATTAATAATATTTAAATGTCCAGGGTATCTTTCACTCCAAATATTCTGGGAAAGTGGTTATCATCACAGCTCCACTGTGATAATGCCTCCCCAATCCCCTGGGAAAACATCTCTTTCCATATCCCTGCCAACAGAACATCCCTCACATGGCACCCATCGAATCACTCAGAGGACATCTCTGTGGCTTTGGCCAAGCTCCCTCCCCAGCACCAAGGTTTTTCCAGGCAGGGCTCTTCGATACTGGAATGGGCTGCCCAGGGAGGTGCTTGAGTCACCATCCCTGGATGTGTTTAAGGGTCGTTTAGATGTGGTGTTGAGGGATATGGTTTAGGGGAGGACTTGAAGAGTAGGGTTGATGGTTGGACTCAATGATCCCAAGGGTCTTTTACAACCTGAATGATTCTATGATTCTTTATTTTGCATGAGCTGTCTAAAACAAAACAACAAACCAGAAAAATCCAGAAGTTGTAGTGTGTCTTTGCATTCCAAGTGCATATCCCACTGAACCCTTGAACATGCCCCTTGTGATTACTCCTGAAGTCTTCCTGCACATGTGTAATCCCTACACACCTATTAGTACAAGTACAATAATTGCAATGAACAGAAGAGTAAAAAATACCCTGATCAGAACCATAAAGGTTACTTCCAGAAAGTATGTCCTTCCAGTTGCACCTGGGAAGAGGCGATTCTTCTATTAATGCAAACTTAAGCAGGATCAGTCTCTTAATTAAACATAGCTCCTAAAGTGTATCTTTTTCCCAGAATGTCCACCCATGACTTCTTAGCATCTCCCACAGAGCTCAGCATTAGACCTCTGGTGAAGGAGCTTCAAAGAAACAAAGGGATGCATGCAAATTTGATAGCATTTTCATGCTTCATCTTTCTCTCTGCACTGACAAAAATCTGCCCTTTGTGTAAGTATTTTTGGATTTTTTTGGTTTTGCACAACAGAACCCCTCTTTGCTACCCAAATGACCTGCATGGTGCATCTATCTGCTTCCAGGTGTGTGTGCTGTTGGGAAACCAATGTGCCTGCTATTCGAGTACATGGCCTACGGGGATCTCAACGAGTACCTGCGTGACCACTCACCCCGCAACCTCTGCAGCCTGGTGCACAGTAGCCTGGAAGCACGGATCCGCCTCCCCAACCCCCTGGCACTGTGCTGCACCAGCCAGCTCTGCATTGCCAAGCAGGTGGCTGCTGGCATGGCATACCTCTCCGAGCGCAAGTTTGTCCACCGGGACCTGGCTACGAGGAACTGCCTGGTGGGGGAGAACATGGTGGTCAAAATTGCCGATTTTGGTCTCTCGAGGAACATGTATTCAGCTGACTATTACAAAGCAAATGAGAATGATGCCATTCCGATCCGCTGGATGCCCCCTGAGTCCATTTTCTACAACCGCTACACCACAGAATCTGATGTGTGGGCTTATGGGGTGGTGCTGTGGGAGATCTTCTCCTATGGCATGCAGCCCTACTATGGGATGGCTCACGAGGAGGTCATCTACTACGTGAGGGATGGGAATGTCCTCTCCTGCCCAGACAATTGTCCTCTAGAACTCTACAACCTGATGCGCCTCTGCTGGAGCAAGCTGCCTGCTGACCGGCCAAGCTTTGCCAGCATCCACCGCATCTTAGAGCGCATGTACGAGAGGGCCGTGGCCAACCCATCAGACTGAAGGATGTGCCCTGGGGGTCCTCTGTGTCCATCTGTCCAGGCTGACTTGAACCAGCCCATGGGCTCCCTCATGGTGACTCCACACAAAGCCCCACTTTACAGAGAGAAGAAACAGCTTGCTTCTCTGCCAAGTGTGGACTGCACTCCCCTATGGTGGGCTGTACCTTCTTGAGTAGGACTGTACCTTCCAAATGGTGAGTCAATCAAGACTGATTTACCAAAGGGCTGATCTGTGGCCACCAAGCCTGGACTCCTTGGGTCGGCAAGGGTACTGGCCATGCTAACTCAGTACCTATATTAGGCATTTCCAGGAGCACAGAATTTCCCAGGGAGAGCAAACCAACATTTCACTGGCGGTACTTCCCTTCCTAAAAGGTCCTTCCAAGTCCTTCTGCATTTATGCTCTTGGCTTTTACCTTTTCTTTCCTTCCTCATATGTTTTCTAGTATTATTTATAAAAAGAAAAAGATTGCAGAATTCAATCTTTTTGGGGATACTGTTTATTATTTTATTTTTGCATACTCACTCTCTTTTGTAGAAAAAGGATGTTTCTGAAGCCATAGGCCACTTTGTTTTTCAACTTCCACCTCCTTTTTGACACTCATGAACAAAGTCAAAACTGGAGCCTGCAGGATCACCGGCAGCTGCCCGTATCTCATGTTACATGGACAGGCAAACTCCTGTCAAACATGGAGCCTTACATTTTCAAAAGTGGGAAATGCACAGTGAGGTTCATTTGTTGCTTGTTAAGATGTCATCCAAAAGCTTCCCCCAGCATTGCAGTGTATCTTTCTTGCCTTTCCCTGCAACAAAGTCATTTGGTGTTAAGGGAGATA
>JAVSBS010015449.1:20911-31028 GCA_033124195.1 Coracias cyanogaster | reverse complement strand
GGGGGGGGGCGGGGAGTTCTGTAAATACCCGCGGGCTGGTTTGAGGAGCCCCAGGGGCCGCATCCGGCCCGCGGGCCATAGTTTGAGGACCCCTGTCTTAGACTGATCAATGTACAATTTTCTATTTCAATGCACTTAAAATATTTTTCAAGATTTTGTTGCTACACATGTATAGAATCAAGTTTTAGGGTTATATATCCTTATATGATATAGATGGGGATGGTGGTGATATTTTAAACTGGGCATTTCTTTTTAAAAGCCTCTTAAAAATTATGGGGTGTAACAGTAGACATCCTAAGTTGAAATTCATATTTTTTTCCTCACTTAGTTTGTAAATGTTTCAGTGAAGAGTAAGGAATTTTCTTTTAATTTCTTTTCATGATTAAATTATTGAGGATTTTAACGAAAAACTTTCAGAGAGGATAATGTTAGATTTCAAATGTGTATGCTGGTAATAAATTAAATTAAATGAAAAAAAGATAATTTGACTTAGTGTCGCAGTCCGGGCGCAAGTGTCCGTGCCACCTCCCTTCTTTTAGCTGACTTAAAAAGACATTTTAAAATAGTGGGTTGGTTTCCCACATCAGAATCATTTTTTTTCTTTTAAAAGCACATGTCATGCCATGGTCTTTCATTATTTTGCTTCAGAGAGGCATCATAGTTTACTAAACAAATGATTGAGTGATGACTCAGGAGATCTGTAATCTAGTCCTCATATTACTCCTGGATGACCTTAGGCAGCCAGTGCACCTCTCTATTTCTTAACTATTGACAAAACTCAGTTGAACAGTCAAACACCATTGAATCAGTGTCTTAGCAAAACTCTCTTGGCTTAGCTGCTTTGTTTTACTTTTTCTGGGTAAGGTACACAACACACAAAGATATTTTCTTGTTACGGTAACACTACCTGAAGGAAGCCTCCTTGGGCTCTATCAGCAGGGGCAATGGGATTGTGCTTTAGCTCCCTCTCTGCACCTAGTCCTTTAGGGATCAGCATGCAAAGAAAGGAGAAAGCACAGAGGTGTCTCAGCCAGAATACCTCCATGTGAAGTGAGCAGCTGCAGTAGAAGCCCTAAGATATAGAAGAAAGAGATGGCAGTGGAAGTCCCAGAGGAGTAAATACAAGAAGCAGGTGAAAGTAGTGATGTGCATGAATGGCTGTGTTCAGCTGTTTTCTAGTGTACATCCTTCTCATGCCGATGGGGGATAGATAGACATTCACCTTTGTGACAGCCTAAGTACTATAGTCTGAGATCTACAAACTACACAATTTTTGAATCAATTGGATGGTTAGAACATGCTCAAAACCTGTCTTAAGATAAAATCAGTGTAATGTTGAGGGTAGCTTGAGTGGGAATTCATCTCACTGAAGGTCAAATATCTGCAGCTATGTACATCTCAGCCTATAGCTCCCTTTTTATTCTGACATATTTCAGGCTTCTGTTTTTTCTCACTGCAGACCTTAAAGGGAGTCAGAAGTGGCTAACAATAGTAAATTCCTATAATTCTTGATATGAAATCTGTGTACCTAGGAAACATTTTTAACAGTGGTCCCTGAACATGAGTGCCATGCTCTAAGCCAGGGGTCCTCAAACTATGGCCCGCGGGCCAGATACGGCCCGTCAGGGTCCTCAAAGCGGCCCGCGGGTATTTACAGAACTCCCTGCCCCACCCCCCACCGGGGGGAACCCAAGCAGCCGCAGATGACTTCCTGCCACTTAATCCACACCCCGGGGAGAGCCCAGGTGTGGCAAAGTTCCCTCAGTGCCTTCTGGCCACCCTTTCCGGACTGTGCGGCCAGGCTAGGGAGGGGGACGACGGCATCAGCGAGGTGGGAGACTCCCCCGTTGTTTTTTATCAAACTATAGTCCAGCCCCCGACAGTGTCTGAGGGACAGTGAGCTGGCCCCCTCTTTAAAAAGTTTGAGGACCCCTGCTCTAAGCCATCAGTGTGAATGCTCTTTCAGTTCACAGAAAAGTATTTTATTCAAGACATGTGAAACCATAGTCCAAAATATAGGTTAGGGTTTTGACTCTTAAAACAGCACAGATGACAACTGAAGAACATCAGACTGCTTTAATCCAGCACTTTTACAGACCCATTCATTCCAATTAGAGATAAGGCCTCTCTATTCAAAATCTAGAAGTATAAATTTAGAGAAAGAGGACACACCACTAGTAGATATAGCAGCTACGGTAGAGGACTAACGTATACATGAAACTATAACATTTATATATCAGATTGTCTTCACTGTAAAAACAAAAGGAACAAACAGAAAACCACAAACCACAGTAATATTCTTACTGCAACATTTATCCTAACATTTTCCTTGAACCTTTTCCTCACATGAAAAAAACTGGGTTTTGATAAAGATGACATTAATTAAGAAGGTAGCCAGCACAAGCAGAAAAAAGAAACATTTGTGAAATAATATTTTTGGAAGAAATTAAAATATATTTCACAATTACACTTAGCTATAGTCTTCCCTGTTTGTGTGTTGTCCCCTTGAGTCCAAACTCTTGGATGTTTTAAAACCCAAGGTAAGAATCCACAGGTTTCTATATTCCACTTTCTTCAGCTAACATCATAAAAAAATTGTAGAACTAAGCCATCATTAAAGAGACAGATTGATAATATAATTATACACAAAGCTGCCATTAAGTTAGACTAATGCAAATTTTGCCATAAGGATGCCCATGGAACTGTGCTAACACATACGGCAGGAGAATTTTGTTCTTTGGAACAGAACTGTTTTATATCTCTGTATATATGTATTTAAATGTATTTTATTTGAAGTCCACTATTGTTACAATCTCAGGTGGTATTCTTTGAGATAAATGATTATTGTCCCAGCTATTTCCCCTACCCCTCCCTTTATTTAAAGATTATTGGCTGATTGTGGTGGGTTGACCCTGGATGGATGTGAGGTGCCCACCAAAGCTTCTCTGTCACTCCCCTCTTTAACTGGACAAGGGAAAGAAAATATAATGAAAGGCTCATGGGTCAAGATAAGGACAGGGAGTGATCACTCAGCAGTTAATGTTACAGGAAAAATAGACTCAGTTTGGGAAAATTAGTTTATTACCAATCAAATCAGAGTAGGGCAATGAGAAATAAAAACTAAATCTTAAAACACCTTCCTCGAACCCCTCCTATCTTCCCAGGTTCAACTTTACCCCAAATTTCTCGACCTCTTACCCTCAAGTGTTACAGTGGGACAGGGAATGGAGGTTACCATCAGTTCTTTATATGTTGTTTCTATTGCTCTTTCCTTCTCAGGGGGACTACTCCTCACACTCATGCCCCACTCCAGCATGGAGTCCCTCCCATGAGATACAGTCCTCCATTAATGTCTCCAATGTGAGTCCTTCCCACAGGCTGCAGTTCTTCACAAAGTGGGTCCCTTTTATGACATGACAAGTCCTGTCAGAAAACATGGGCTCCTCTCTCCACAGGTCCATAGGCCCTGCCAGGAGCCTGCTTGAGCATGGGTTTCCCACAAGGTCACAACCTCCTTTAGGCATCCACCTGCTCTGGTGTAGGGTCCTCCATGGGCTGCAGGTGGATATTTGCTCCACCATTAACCTCCATTGGCTGCAGGGGGACAATCTGCCTCACCATGGTCTTCACTGTGGGCTGCATGGGAATCTGTGCTCCAGTGCCTGAAGCACCTCCTCCTTCTTCACTGACCTTAGTGTCTGCAGGGTTGTTCCTTTCAACTCTCTCCAAGTGCAATTTCCATTTTGGAGCAACTTTTCTTCCTTCTTAAATATGTTATCACTGTCACTGATGGGCTTGGCCTTGGCCAGCAGTGAGTCCATCTTGGAGCTGGCTGACATTGGGTTTATCAGACATAAGGGAAGCTTCTGGTATCTTCTCAGAAGCCACCCTTGTAGGACCCCTGCTACCAAAATCTTGCTATGTAAACCCAACACACTGATATATAGGAGTCTTGAGGTCAAGCTATCTATTAAAGTATTATTAAGAAAAGAAGTAGAGATAGATGAGTTATAAGAAAATGTTTAAGATCTTCAAGCTTTAGACACTGAGATTTAGGGTTTTTGTTAAGTTAAACCAAGATTTACCTGTAGAGAAATAGAAAACATGCATAGAAAAGCACAATAAATACTAAACTAGTTGCATGACAAATATTGAACTACATATGTAGAAATGATAGCATTATAATGGCTACAAATGTAATGTTAGATATTCAGGAACAGTGTGCACGTAATATATAAAAATTTGTTTCACAAGTATGATTATTTTTCTAAAATGCAATAGATGCAAAAAGCAGGATTAATATTATTACTCAGAAGAAAGATTAATACATGCAGATTGACAACATAATGGAATAAAAACACAGATTCACAGAGGCATCTTTCTAAATCAAATAAGAATGTCTAAACTTGAATGGAAAAAATTGCATCCAAAAAGTGGAGATACAAACACACTCCACTACAAGTGAAAGTTAAGTTTTACCAGAGATGAGAAAGAAAGAAAGGAGAGGACTAAGGGATCAGTTTATTTTCTGAAACCAGAAGAACAAAGCAAAAGAAACTTTAGAAGGCAAAATGCACTAAGTATATGTACTTAGAATATATTTTCCCCTGGAGAATGCCATAATTCTCAAAAAAAAAGAAATATTTTTAAAATTAAAAACATTGGAATTTTTTCTTTAATATATACTATTGAATAAATCTCAGATTTATGTAAATAATGTATTTTGTGGAAAAACCCACAACTGTTCCAAACCCTGCATTTTAAATAACAAAAGTTAAAAAGAATATTTATAAAAGAAGTTTTAAAAGGAAAGAATCTGTCAAAATTTCAGGAGTTTGAAAAACCTTTGAAAATCCATCAAAATCAACCCTGAAATATGTTTTCATAAATTAATATTTTTGAAGGAAATTTTATCCCTTTCATAGTTTTCCATTGTAAGGTCTCTAGTGCAAGAACTTCAGGAATTGTGATTTTACAAACAGGTCAATCACTTCAATCACTTTTAATAAAGCTTCTAGATGTTAAAGGAGTATATAGAATAATTTTAGCATGCTATTTGTTAGAATAATTTAAAGCAAGGAATGTAAAGAAAATATTCCATGTATACAGGACATGATTCAAGTTTTGCTTTTAGGTATTCATATATGAAATGGAAGCAATTTCTTTAGTTGATGCTTCTAGATGGCCTTGATCAATATTCTGGGTTTCGTAAGAAAGGCAGCCTTGTGTACTGGCTGCAATGTATATTAACTAGGATTGAAAATAAAACAAGTAGCAAGTAGCTGAATTTAGAAAGACACAAATATAGTCAATCTCATCTTCAATTAGATGGCATAAGTTAAACAGAAAATTAGAGGAGAGAGGTTGGAGAAGAAAAAATGCAGGTTTTTTTTTTAACCTGGTCAACAGCAGGCTGCAGAGGTTTCCAAATTAATAACTTGCATCTCATACTTAAATGTCCCATCAAAAGACCCTATCATCTCCTTCTGCTACCAAAGCATATTCCCAAGCAGCTATTTCAGATTTATTTTAGTCTGACAAGGATTGTTGTCTAGCACTGCAGAATTTTTGAAGAAGTTTGAAAAATTATCAAGATATAGGGTACAAGAAGCATCACAATAACTGACAAAAGGAAACAAGGCACTGCAAACATAAAATACAGAAATAGTGCATGAGATGACCCAGATATGCCAGCAAAGTCTTCCATGGTAGTTTTTCAAGAAATGACAATTTCATACATGATCTACATTCTACAGATATTCACAAAGTACTCAGAAGTAGTGCAGCCAGCATTACATTGTCAAACTTCTTCAGAAAGCAAGCCATGGCAATTGGAATACATATTTAGCTTTACTGAACTTGCTGTTATCATAAGAATATACTTGTCTGCTTGTTTGGAAGAAGAGCTAGAAATCTTTCTCAAAAAATACTTATTACTGCTATAATCTGTGATCACTGATTACAAGGTATGAGCACTAATTTCTTCCCATGGCATTGAATAACTTGGCCAGCAGTTTGAACAGTTAATTTTTACAGCTTGTTTCAGCTTGAAGAAAAATTTCTAAAGAGGAAGAGAGCTGACATGTGCTCACAAAAATTCATACAACTTTTAAATGATTGAAAAAGTTGCACAAGATTTTAAAACTAAATATTACTGGAGTATAGTAAGGTAATGCTCATAGACACAAGCCTGCTTAGGGCACAGCATTCTGTAGTTCATTGAGAAAAGACAGAGACCAGTACTTCTGTTTTGCTGTTTGTTTGACTGCTAATACATTCCAACTGTTCAACAAGATTATTATTATATGCAGGTTCTCCTTTTTTTGACAGATGGAAGTGTTACTACACTATAGCTTACATAGCCACTAATGAAAAATGGAAAAAAAAATCTGACAGATAAAAAAGAACTTATCCTTAAGCAGTTTTTCTGAGAAGTTACCACTAGACCAGAAGTACACTTGAATGCATTCTGCTAAATCTAGAGCTGCTGAAACTCCGTCACTATGTTTCTTTAATTAGTGATAGCGAAATAAAAAAAAAAAATAGAAAAGAAAGGAAAAAACAGCTAATAATAGGTCAATTAAAATTTTGATTTTTGATCATATACTATGATAGGACAGGAATCAATTGTGTTACATAGGAATATAAAGAACTCTGTCAAATACCAAAAGGAACATTTGAAGAATAAACATATTTTGTTAGAAAACAAATAAGAAAACCTAGCATCAAGGTCTTCAGAAGTAAGACTTGCTGAGATTAGGGACGATAACCTTGTAGCTAAAATAAACCGACATATAGACTTATTTGTCTTAAAATAGTTATCTTTTTAATAATTTTCATATAATATTGAACTATTATTTGATACAGATTTACAAATAGGTCATTGACTTCTGGAAAAATCTTCAAGCAGCTCGTTTTATCTTGCTGCATAAGATTTATTGGTGAAAAGTAGGTATTGCTAGTATTTGCGAAATTTTAATAAGAATTATTACAAATCACTATTTTAGTAATTTTTTAAGTACAATGATTTGATTGAATAGACTGCAATGAATACTTTAATTGATCTAAAAAGGTAATTATATACATGTTAATGACTCACAAATGTAAGCTTTTGACTAAATAATAAATCAGACCAAACTGAAATTAAACAGGTGCCAAATAATTAACTCAATTATAAAATTCAACTCTGACTGCTTTCTGTCCTGAAGAAAATCAAAATGGTGGGGTTATTTTGTTTTTTAATCAGGGAATTACTTGTGCACAACGAAACTTGATGAGGAATTTGTTACCCTTTATGTATCCACATTCTTCAAATTCTGACAGAACAAAATGAGCAACAGATGGTGGTCTTGGGAAAGCCTCCATGAAATCATTGCTTCAAAAAGTACTTCTTTTGTATAACCCAAGTCATAAAGTCATATATTAACCAATGTTAAATGTGTATTTATTTGTATTATATTCCTCTGGATACTTATATGATTTCCACAATAGTAACCTATTTATATCACATCAAAATCTTTCTGTTTAAAATAGTGCATTCTCATAGGTGTCTTTTCAAGGTGTCCTTATTATTATACAAAGCCAAACTACACTCACTATCAGGTGCCTAAATATATTTTGATCCCTCAAATACATAAATTTCATGGTTTATTGCCCACTGTAAAAACAATAGTAATAAAAACAATCCCTCTTTTACCTCAAAGGCAGCTCATTGCTCTTCACATATCTGCTGTTCCAAACAAAAATGCTCTCATTGTCCTCCTCCGGGAACAAGTTACTCTCTCTGTCCACCACTTCAACTTTCTGCAATCAAAACATGTCACAGACTTTACTATAAAACAAGCTGAATTTCCTCATATTGCTCTTGGTAAAAATGTGCCCCATACTGCAGAGTTCACAATTTTATTATCACTGTTATTATTCAACAATTTAACAGTACTAGCTTTGGCAGTAGCAGCATGCAGTGGAAGATACCACTGTCACAAATTGCAGATCCTGGTTCTGTGCCACCTAAATATAATTTTAAAGCGCTTTGTGCACCACAAGGAATGGCCAGCAAGGGGGCTGGGAATGCACGTATGAGCCAAAGACATTTGCATTTGTGGATTAACTGCTAGCATGAATTTGGCTTTGTTTCTTAACAATATTCTTAATTTTACACAGCAGTAGTAACACCTTCTGTCATCTCTCTAAAGTACACATTGCAATGACGCATACCTTGACTGATATATTATTTTCTTTCTGTGTCAGATGTCTTAATAATAAGGAATGTAGCACTGGAAATATAGACCAAAATATATTGCATATATAACATATAATTCACAACGTAAAGTTTACTGAATCAATGATTTGTTACATATTTCAGAGGAAAATGGTCATCATCTTTCAACAGGAAAACATCTTACTTATCTCTTAAATCTAGATACAACATTATATACTTTAATTCTGAACATATTTTATTATTTTTGTTGTTAATTTAATCCAGAAATCTATTTAAATAGACAAAAAGGGAAAGAAAAACCACATGGTATCTTGATTAGAATATCTGTCTTTTCAGAAAGGAAAATAATTTCATCTCACATAACATGTCGACTGCACTTCCTAAAATTAGAAATTACTTTTTGAAGATCTGGATCTTCAAAACCCAAAAAGAACACACATAAGTCTTGAAATATTTCATATACAATACCCTGCACTTCTGCCTCATGACAAATAATTTCTAGCTATGATATAAATAATTACTCATAAATGAAGGTATTCCCTGTATATAAAAGTTTTGGGGTTTGCTGATTTTTTATTTTCACCATTGCGTCTTTACAGACATCATCTTCAGCTTTTACCTTTTGCTTCAGATCACCTTTTAACCCTCCCACGTGCTTCATTGCTTGGCAGACGACCTTCTGCTCTGCCTGGCATGCATGTCCTTACAGTTCTTCCCTTAGGCTACTTACTGCAGCTGCTTATTGTGATTGACCCCTGGCTGTCTGTTCCTCCTGATCCAAACTTTTTCACCAATGATACTCCATGCTTGCCTCCTGCCCTTGTTCCTCGAATGCTGATTCAAAACCACTTCCAAAATGGCCATAACCCCAAGGTGTTTACATGTCCTCTCACTTGAATAGCCTCTGATATTTGTCTAACTTCATTATACCATCTGAAGTGAATTATAAACTAACTGTAAATCCAAGGAATGATAATTCAATCATAAATCCAGGAGAGCTTTTTCTTAACTCTAGATTCTTTGCTTTCATAAAAAGCCATATAAAAATACTAGTAGCAGTTAAAAATTATGAGGTAAGAAAATAACTAGAAATAAATTGTTTCAGGGACCCAAATGCTATGTATATTACTTTCTGTTTGTTTTCTTGTTTATAAAGTGTAGGTATTTTATTTCTTTTGTTTTCGGATGATGAAAATTACCTACAAAAGTGCAAAACACTTTTTGTCAAAAACATGCAAGAAATGACCATGGGAAATCAATTTAAGATGCCATTTGACAAACCATTTCTGCTGCCTGATATACTTCTAAGTGAATTTCCAATATCTTGAAATCTATAAAAATTGTCATGTTAATTTTGCTTCATCATTTCTCAATCTGTCCTACTATTCTTAATCTTCTCTTTATCAAAGAGAATATTTAAAGGTTTCCATGCCTCATGTGGTTTCTTTCTCCTATGTATTGTCAGAATCATGGGGAAATATGTGATGAGAACAGAAAAACTTCTTATTATTCAAGCCTTATAACAAGAATTGTAAGAAGAATTTACAGAGAAAAACATTTATGTCATATCATTTATTTCATAAATAATGATGCTAAGAACAGAAAAACTGAAATAAGAGAAACGCTGTCTGAAATAAGAGCAGAATATGATTGAAAACCAATCTATTTTTAATGTTAATGGAAGGTAGAAATGAGATTATCTAATTTTAGCTATTTAAGAGCTAGATTTGTGGTCAAATCTAGTCATTAGTTTAACTAGTGACTAGTCTAAGGTATTCTCTATGGTCAATGGGAAGAGGTACATTTTTTAGTTTAGCAGTGTGGGAAACTGACCCACTGCCTTTGAAATGTCTTCCTAAGTCAGCTAAAAGGAACTGCAACTCCCATGAATCATTG
>JAVSBS010015449.1:9236-20811 GCA_033124195.1 Coracias cyanogaster | reverse complement strand
CTTGGCAGGGGGGTTGGACTTGATGATCTCCAGAGGTCCCTTCCAACCCCTAACATTCTATGATTCTATGATTCTGTGATTTGAAGATACCCATCTGCCTACCTGTGGGAAACCGACTGACTGCCTTTGAAATGTCTTCCTAAGTCAGCTAAAAGGAACTGCAACTCCCATGAATCATTGGGAGTCCTCCAGAAGCCGGAAGTAGGAAGATGTGAAGGACGTGGCAAGATATAAAATCTGATGGGAAACAGGAAACTTCCCTTTTTCCCTCCCTGCCACACTGAGAGAGCCCATCGGGACCTGGTGTCTCTGTCTCTCTCTTTCTCTCTCTCTCTCTCGGACTGGTGCCATAAATATCTGCTAAATACCTTCTCCCAAGTACGCGCGCGCCCGACCGGCGTGTGCTGCCATCACTGCAGGGAACGAAGGCTGCAACTGAGGAAGAAAATCACCACCTGCCTGCAGAGAGTGAGAAGAGCCAAGGAGGTTGGCGTGGAGCCAGCACCGCTGCCCCCGTCTGGGGCCGCTCTACAGAAGCTGCCTGGACTGGAGCCAAGCCAAATTCCATTGCCCCCATCTCTACACTGGGTCCTAGTGTGCCTCGTCATCGACCCGATCATCGCCACATGTCGGAAGAGGGGTAGATATATACACACGCACATACGCACTTGCACCCACATTACACCATCTACATATAGGTGATATTTTGATATAACCAGGCTCTCGTTTACCCTATTTCCTCATGGCCTTCTGATTCTCCTCAAGGGAGTCGGTGGGCGTGGCGTGGCGTGGCTTCTCTATAGAATAGATACAGTTCATGTGAATATATTTAGCAATAAATTTGTTAAATATTCATCAGTCTTTACATTCGCCTACGAGTCTGGGGGAGGAAGCATCTTGCTTTGCCCTCGATCCCCTTCCCTTCTGGGAGGCAGCACGGACACTTGCGCGCCCAGACCGCGACAAGCAGCCTACTGTAGGTGGAACAGAATATCCTCCTAAGTGCAGAAGAAACCTGAATGACTTGAGTGGTTATAAACTTATAGTGAGAGGTGAGATTAAGTGAAGTTATCACATCCAAGTCTATAAAGAAATTCATCAATGTAGTGCAACTTCATGATATATCTCCTATGGGTTTGGTCACCTTATTACTCTTTGAAGGTTATACTTACGAAAATGTAAAATGCTTGCTGATGTTATTTACAGGAAACCCACAATTTAGTACTTTAGGAAAAGAAGAAAAAAGATTACATTTTAGAAATATGAGTCAACCGTTACTACTTTCTATGGCATTTGTGAACAAATATACTTGCTAAGTGTAAATCAAAACAAGCTTCCCAAGAGTGATATGGCAGGTTTTCAAGTGTACCTCTCTGTCATTGTAGATAGAATTGAAGGTCCTCTGATGCTTATACAAAATATATTTGAAGGAATATGTATTTAATTGTCAGGTATCCGTACACTACATTGTGCCTGGCTGTTTAAAGATGGCAGGTTTCAGTTAATATCAACCTGATAAACAACAAATGATACAGTGTATCATTTACCGTACTCATGTGGTGGCGACATTAAGCCCCATCTTTATATATGGCAGAATCAAAACACAAACCTTTAAAATAGGTAATTAAGCTTTGCTTTTCTTAAGGGTTTTTGAGACAGAAGCAGAAGTTTGGTGCTTTGTTTCCAAAATTAACACTGATTTAAAAATTTTCCTGGGGCAACTTAATTGAAGACATAGTTGAAAACTTAAAAACTATTCATTCTTCTGTCAAAGACAACAACATAACTGTTAACATTAAGCTCTGTGATAGACAACTGGGTATAAAGTATTATGGAAGGGCTAGAGTGAAATGTAAATGCATAATTTCTAATTTCCTTCTACCATATCAATTAATATCAATCATATCATACCAATTTCAGGTGTGTGCCTTCTGCACAGACTGGAAAACAAGTAGTCTCTGGGATTATTCCCATCTGCAGTCATCAACACAGTTGTAAATACCTAGCCTACCAAGTTTATTAGCAACCAACCAAATACCTTTTAAAACATTTGTTTAGAGTATGAAACTTTAGGAAAAGGAATGTCAAATTACTATTACAAATTATTAACTACTTCATTTACATTGATGTAGGAGATGGTATTTTAATACTGATTGCAACAGGAGACAGTTCAATGCTGTCTATGAGGACAGGAAGGGCAAATCTGCAGCAAGGCATGCAAGTAAAGAGCAGTTGTACTACTCCAGGGTCTCTGTTTAGGAGTACAAGATAAACAGATAATTATAATGATATACAAACTCAACAATATCAAGAGAAAAAGAAATGCAAAGTTGACCTTAAAAGAACTGTAAAAACATGACAACAGAAAAGGCATGCTTATTCCTCTGTACTTTTCTTTTTGCCCTGCCTGGAGCTCTGATTCTTTAGCCTGATAAATATTATCAAGCTGACGGTACTTTTTGACAGGACTTCTAGAGGCTAGAAGTTCATTCCTAGGCCATCAAAACATTTGAGTATATATGTAAAAGATTAATAATAAAGTACATATATGTCACTGTAAGTAAGTGCTGTGTTGGATCAGAGCCCGTGTATACATTCATTTTCTGGATTAAAACCTAGCCTTGCTTTCTATAGTGCCAAAGTGACAATTCTGTAAGGTTTTTGGTAAAAAATAAATGTACACTTTCTTGGAGAAGAATTCATTTTCTGAAAGGAATGTATAAAGAAGAGAAGAATTAATATTTTTTTCTCTTAGCTCCTGGTTAAGTATTGCCATTAAAATACGTAAAACCAGAGGTTTTATGGACTTTTAGAGCATTTTGAAACTGTCCAGTTTACTCATAAAATAATTGCAATGCACCTTTAATACATTCGACATTACTGACTTCTACAGAATATTCTTTGTAAAAAAGATTGAGTTATAGTTGAATACCAATAGTAGAATTCTCCAGAGTTATGGAGCTACATCATGCACTGTAAATAGAAAACCAAATATTTACATTCCTTTGCTGATAACTCCTGAAAAAGCCAGCATCTTCAAGTAGTCAAGCCAGCATTTATATTAGCTGGATTCATATTCTGAATAACTTATTTTTCCTTCTTTTTATTTTTTTTGGTAGTTTTTTAAATTATTATTATTAATATTAATAGTAACAGTGCACTTGCAACTTTTAGATGATCTGACCTTGCTTATAATAAAATTTAAGCTTTAACAGCTATTTTAGTTGAAAATTTGCATTAAAACTAGTATTATTTTTTGCCTTGAGGTTTCAAAATTCCAGATAGTGATATGTATTATAGCAGAAGTGCAATTGTTACAATTCCTCTTCTACTCAGAACCAGCCAGCTAGGTATTGAGCTAGAGACCATGCTGCTCAATCTAAATCATGACAATAAAGGCATGCAGGACTGTTTTTACAATGGTTAAAATTGGTTGAGTTTCAGCTCTATTCTGTGGCATAAAACAGTAGAACTAAAAGATGAAGAAAGAAGCCCCAGACTGTAAAAAAAATCATGGCTACTGGTTACAAAAGGAGTCTAACATGGTGGGTCGTGTAAAAACAGCTTCAGAGATTAGGAGAACAGAAAAAACATAGAATTAGAAATCAAAGAAAGTGTAAATCAGAAATTTAAGAAAATTAATTATAAGAGAATTATGAAATATATAAGAAATCATATAATAATAGACCCATGTTGACCTCAGGTCATTAGCATCATACTTTCAGCAAAATACTCAGCTGCATAGTGACTCATCGTAAACTGCTTTCAACTCTTGTTTTCTTTCAACTTCTTGAGGAAAACTAGATCTATGAAGCTTAGGACCTGGAGGTCAATCAGAAGGACAAGTGCAACACCTAAGAGGAGATAAAGACACTATAAAGTTAATGCATAACAACATTAAGACTGTTATGGGGATTTTAAGTGTGTACTGAGGATTTTCTGTAATAATTAGATGATTTCGGCTTTGAGCATCTAGTGGTATCATCCTTGTAACTAGACTAGTAATAATAACTTTTAAAAAATTTTGATTATCCTGTTAAACATTAGTCACACTAAAAATCAATTCCTGACAACATGTAGGGTGTGTTATTTTTTTGCTTGTAATAAGATTTTTAGTGTAAAATTTGTCATACTGATGTTTTGCACTTGTTCTTTTTGTGTCATTTTTCCTAAAGACTTTCCATTGTACAACCGCAAAGATGATACTGATTTATCTTACACTAATAGCTATAATGCAGTTTTGGTAAGAAATGAAACTCTATGTGTTAAATGTAATGCGTACATAATGGATCAGGACCTTGCCCCTCATCTGCTTCCCCTTACAACATACACCTACATCAGCAATGACATACCTAAGATATATACAATGAGCGTTTTGAGTGAGTTTATTTTAACACATCTACTGCATTCCTGGAGTGCAGTTTCAAAGTATCTCTCCTGTGCCACATCCTAGTAGGAATGCGATTAAGTGACTCTTCATAGAACAATCCAGCCTGAATGCAATAAATTATTCATCCTTCTAATTTTTTTGATTTAAGACATACTGTTCCTATAAAAATTGTTATCCTGGAAATAGAGAAAGATTCCTTTAGTATGTAGTATGTATGCATGCATATTCACATACAGACAGGTTCATGTATTTGTATGTATTTCACAACTGCAAAAAAAGACTCTGCTATGCTTTCAGCCACCTGTGGAACTGTCCGGCTGCATCAACAAGCTTAATACTGACTAATTTAGTTGAATTATTGACTTATTCCTGCAGTAGTTCTTTTTCTAACAAGATCTAGTTCATTTCAGGTTCTTTTACATTACATTTCAAAAAGAGTCCAATGTGGTGAAACACATCAACAGAAATCATTGTTGGAGATACAACCGAACATATACAATATGTATCATTACTCTACATATATCTGTATTAAAAAAATTTATTATAATTCTTATACAGTTTTACTGCAAAGAAATTACTGCTTATGACAAAATTGATATGTCATGTGAAGGATGAACAGAGGTATATGATATGACATCTACAACATTACAACAAAAAAGTCAATGACTTCCTTTGAAACTCATTTTGCATACTATTAATCTTACAAATAAATTACATTCTTACAAATGTAGATTTCAATTCTGTACCTCTAATTTATCTTCAAGACTTACTCATGTCAGTGTATTTGCTCATATAGCTAGGTCACAAATCCTTGTAAGGAAAATGTTTTGAGTTCTTTGTACTTTTTTTTTTCCCTTTCTGAAAACACTCTTCAAACTTTCTGTCATCACTAATTTTTGTATTTTGGTATTTCAGACATACTCCGTTATCTTGTTCCTTTGAAGCTTGATAAACTTTTCCTTATGCCTAACTGTTGGGTGTTTTATGCCTTATTTTCATAACAAAGTAATACCAATATAATTACATAGATATAGTTAACACACTACAGTTTCTTCAAGTTGGCACAGCTGTTCTGCTATATATAAGCCAGTAGAGATGTTTTGTTAGGCACTGTTATCTGACAAATTCTATAAATTATTTCATATTAGTGGTTTTACTGGAAAATGAACAGTTTCTGTCGAAAATTGTACCCTTAACCAAGGTAATTACACCAGGATGAAATCTAAGAACAGATAGCTATATTCTTTGGCTGTAATCCTGAAATAAACAAAGGATCAAGCTCTAAATTTGATTACACAAAGGGCTATATCAGTGAAATGAAATTATTAGCATCATGAGCAAAAGCATTCTTATGAAAGGGAATGAATGATCCCAGTCTTCTGCCATTATGAAATGTAACCTTTACATAACAATGCATAGAGAGGTTTAATTTTATACCTCTGCAGTACTAAATGACAGTGTTTAGCATCTTATTACAGTGAAGATGAACATGATTAATACCTCTTCACAGAGAAAAGAGTATGCCAGAATCACACTTCACATTGAATAATGAGCTCCTCTTTGACTACGAGGCAGAATATCGTTATGTGTTATATGGGAGACTTGGAGACTTAAATCATGATTCCACCAAGAACAATCAAGGAAGTATCTTCACTTCACATGGAGACAAGATTCTGCTTATTGTTTCTGTTTAATAACACTGCAGAATAACTTCATAACCAACTGGCACTTCTTTTTAGATATTTATCTATACAACAAAGAGATATTTTTGCTGTACAATGTTTTAAGATGGGAACATATTTTCTTCTAAAAAAAAAAGTTTAATTCCTGTAATACTAAGTCTTCAGTACAGATTTTGATTCTGTTTAGTTTTCACATTTACTAGGAGATTAATTTATAATCATAATTGCTTCATTCATTTCAGAAAAAAAAACCATATTTTATAACACAGAATCTCTAAAGCAACTGAGTACTTGAAAGAATTACCCTTTGGATATATTTAAGTAAGTACTAACAATTACTTTGTGCTCTATTATGGATTCTAGTAACATTATGTTTTTGCAGTTTAAAATGAATGATAAAAAATATTAGAAATTAAGATTTAAAAATATCAGTTGACAGTCTTTAGTATATTAAAGCATTATATTATATCCTACTACTATGCTTTACTAGAGAGATCAGATAAATGTTACTAAAAATGTTCACATAACACAGTTGTTAGCAGGAACTTAGTAGTAAAGAAATATTTACGTGACTTAATGGATTTAATTGCAAGTAATAAGCATAATTAATGAGTGGTAAAGAACAATGAAAGGCTTTTATTTTTTCACACCTTTCAAATATTTTATTTTGTAACTTCTACTTATCCTTAAGTACCATTAAAAACAGAGTAAACTAAAGTAAACCTCAATATAGTGGGAATGGAATTCATTTAAAAGTTAAACTAAAAGCCCAAACTAATAACATTCAAGTAACTGTGAGTTCACAATTCCTAGACACACAGAACAGAGGAATTTTAGCCCTCTGTCTTTTAGTGGCAAACCATCTTCAACGAAACTGTAATTTCCTTAGAGAAGGCCTCCTTCTCCAGAGAATAAGCAGAGATTCTGGACAGGAGTCACATTAGACTAAGGGCTTGTAAATGTGTTCCCTGAGCAATCTGAAGGCAGAGTTCTATTCTTCTTAGTTTAGACAAGAAAATGAACTACACATGTAGTAAATACAGCACAGCATTTGGATATTCCAAATGAAAAATAGGATAAATGTTGCTGTAACCTCCTATTTTTAGCCAGTTGATAAAAGATCATTATCATGGATTGTTTATTGCTCACACATGTAAAACTCTTCAAGGCCAATTGAAATGCAAAGTAGTCAGTAAGGGCTCATGTTTCATAATACATATTGGTGTTTTCAAACTTCATATAGTTTACAGTAAAATCCAAGAGCCAAGGGTTCATCTATCACTTGTTTAATTGTCTGTAACAAACATTCAGGCAGAAAGAGGAGGAAAGCAAAGGGGGGAGTGTATTATCAGCATAAACTGAAATCAGGCTATTTTTCTGTTATCTTTATCTAATACAATGCCATCCGTTCCTGTCCACAGGTCCATTTAAGGAATAGATTGGGAATGGAGAAATCCTTGAATGCTGGAAAGATTATTTTGCCCACAATTTTTATCTTTGGTACTTTCTAGCAAGTATAGTTTTATGAGTCTTCTGTTTACTTGCAGTATTTCTTCTCCGTTAACAATATGTATAAGGAGGATTCTTTAACTAAAATAACAGCAAGTGCAAGTACATTACTGAAATAAACAAAGTTATCAATAGTTGCTACAGTAATTGCTGTGGAATATTCAAGATTATGTAAATGAATATACGATCATAATGAATACTGATTGGCCATTCATAAAATGTTGACTGCTTGCTAGGAACAATAGTTTGCAATACTTGTCTGTTTTAGTTTTCCCAAGGGGACTAATACAAATAAATTTCTGCATGAAGCCTTAAACTTTCAGAGATACACAAGGAACTCCAGAGAATTTTCAATTAGTTTTCATCATAGCTGTATCTCTGAAGCACTATGTGCAAACATAAAGCACTGGAAATAACCCATATCGCTTTGCACTCTTCTGTTCTTTTGTGATAAGAATGTGATGAGTTTTGTAGCATAGGAAGCTTGGAGGTCAGTAAAAACAACAGCAAAGAAACCACAAAAACTCCTCAATTTATTAAAAAAAGTAGAAAGCTTTAAAAACATTACTTCTAAAATACTCATTAATTTCAAGAAACTTTTGTTCAGTTATCATTATATAAATGTATTCTTAAAATGAAATAGAAAATGGCGGATCTGAGAACCAACAGATATCAGTATGGTGTAACCCTTAGAACTTATACCTTTGAAGTTTAACACTCTAGGTTCTCTGAGAGAAAGAGTAGTCCTTGAGATAGCAATTATAAATAATGGTGCAGTAATTAAAGTAATATTCTAGGTTTTCTGTAATTTTGATATCCTTAAATCATGTAATAGAAATTTAGATACTAACTGGCATTATTTAAATATTAATTAAACATCCAGACTTTCAATTACTGTTGGAAATTCCAACCTAAACTATACCTTATATCTTTTCTGTGTAATATAAACTAGAAGTCTATAAAACCAGAAGTGATACAAAACAATAAGTCTACTTAGAAAGATTGTCTATCCACCAGTAGAACAATTGATTTCTAGATATTCTAGCAGGTCATTTCCCACCACTGGGAAAAAATGAAATCCTTCAAATTAACTCATATTTTCATAATTTATTTTCACTGTCTACAGTTCATTTTATAGGTAAACATTCTTTACCTGAAACAACTGTAAAAAAGTCTTTCTGCAAATCTACTTTTCTTAGACTGGCTGCAACTTATAAAACTTTCCAACAAAAACAGTCATTAAAAAATGTATATTTATAGCAAACAGGACTTAAACTGTATATGGTAGGATGTTTGTTATGTTTGTCGAAGTTTATTACTTAGAATATAAATAAATATTTCAATCTTCTCTATTTTGGGGCATACCTAAGGCAATTGTTTTCCTTAACTGCCTTAATGTGAACCAGTCAAGATCTTTCCCTTCAGAAATGGGCTATTCCAGTTTTGAAAATATGTATGTGAAAAATGTGAGTAGGCAACTCTGATATAACCAAGTATGACACAAAAATAAGAACATTTATTTCTAAATATTACAGTTCTTTGGTAGGGATGTAACAGCAGAATAGGCACCAGAACAGTAACAAAAAAAGCTGAAAGTATTCCTAGAAGGAAAAGAATCAAATGAACATTTGATCTTTCTTTCCTTGACTCCTCTGTGGAAGTATAGATGTGAAATTTCATTTTTTCATCATTTGGAGAAAACAAATTGCCTAGCCACTTGCTTTTGGCACTCTGCTGTTTGGTCTTATGTGTATAAAAAAATAGAGGTTAGCATCTTCAGAATCTTTACATATCTCCATACACCCAAATATGAGTTGTTTACTAGGATTATTTCTTTATTGATACTAGCAGGAAAGAGTTCTTCTCTTGATAAAGGATATAATTAGCCATGAGGAGGTCTTTTAATATGAAACAAAACTTATCAAAATGAAATAGAGTTGGCTGGAATACTTGTTTTATAAACTTAATTTTGTAGACCATTTATCTTTGTTACATTTATTCTGAGTGTATTTCTGGAAAATATTAATCCTATACAGCTGATATATTCGAAAGGTTAATAGTCCACACAGCTTCCCAGATATTCAGGACACCATTTGCTGTGAATTCTCAGAACAAAATGTTGCCAAGGTCTAAGGTTTAAATTCCACTCTTTCATGTATATGAGATCCTATAGTCACCTTGTAGTTAACATACAGGTCTACAGTCATTGACTTCTAGCAGGTTTTTGTAAGTTGCCCTTGGCTAGATGCCAGACACCCACCCAGCCTCTGTCTCACCACCTCCTCAATAGAACAGGGTGAGAAAATAAGATGGAAAAACTCATGGATTAAGCTTGATACGCAGCCATAATTTACAAATTACCATCACGAACAAAGCAGACTTGACTTGGAAAATTAATTTCTCGCCAACTAAACCCAACTTGGATGGTGAAAAATACAAAAGCTATAACACCTTTTCTCCACCCCCACACCTTTTCCCAGGCTCAACTTCACTACTTCACTCCTGATTCTTCTACCCCCTCTCACCTCCCTGAGCAGCACAGGGAGGTGGGGAATGGAGGGCTGTGATCAATCCATAACAGCTCCTCTCTGCTGCTCCTTCCTCTACACAATCTTTCCCTGCTCCAGCATGGCTGCGTGTCTGTAGGATAAGCATGTTCTGGCCTGGAGTCTTCCAGGACCGCAGTGTGGGTATCTGCTTCAGCTTAGCCTTTCCCAGGGCTGCAGGAAAATCTGTGCTCCAACACCTGGTTCATCTCCTCCTCCTCCTCCTTTTCCTTCTTACCACTCTGTGCTCCCAGGGTTTTTTCCTCACACTTTTTCCATCACTTCTCACTGCCAGGCAGTGTTTTCCCCTTTGTGACACAGGCTTTCCCTGAGAAACTGCCATCATGGCTGTGGGGCTCAGCTGTGCCCTGCAGTGGGTTAGCTGGAACTGGCTGGAACCAACTGTGACCAGCATGGGGCAGCCCCAGCTTCACCTCACAGAGGCCACCCTGCAGCCTCCTGCCAGAGACTAGGGAACCACAGACACATAAATGCCACACATCGTCTGTAGAATAACATGGTAATGAGTTTGCTGTTATTTGTGTTCATTAGACTTCACCAAATCATTTCACACAGTGCATGCGATGGCACAATAGTCAGATGATGATAATTCATCTTTATCATGTAAATCCAGTTCTGCAATATTTGCCTTTAAAATATCATAGTTTACATGACACACTTTTATTCCAGTTTTCTTATGCTTATTTACACAAGCACACACACATTAAGGGTACAGTGTCTCATCAATACTAGTTTAGAATGAGGTGAACCTCCAAGCACTGGTCCTCATTTAATATCAAAAGTGGAGTGTAATCCAGTAAGTAAGCAATAACATACCTTTTCACTAGCCCAGTCTTTTTAGCATCACAAGAAAGTATTCATGTGTGTTTGTATTTTAATAAATATGATATATGCAGTATAGGTGTGTACAAATACTAGATCAAGAAAAATACATGACAGTACAGTACTAGAAAATAACAACTCATCCTCTCCCACTGTTTTCAGGCAAAAAAAGATACATGTACAGCTGTTCAAAATGGATAATAATTTCCCCATTTTTAAACCTCATTTTTAAAGACTTTTTCTTTCTCTGCATTTTCCCTGTAGATTTCTGCGTAAGTGTTCAAGTCTGCTTTAGGAAGCTTTAACACACCTTTGTCCAGAGCAAGTTATCAGAAGTTTGTATTTACTTGCTCTTTCTGCTCCCTGAAAAGTAATATATACCATAATCCAGAGGGAGGAATCCTTCCTGTGAAAGATCATTCTGTATTGTTCATACTGCAGTTCTGAAGCATCCTGGCAGCTACAGAGAGTTTTCATTTAATTATTCAATTGACTAACACTTTGTTGCGAAAACGGGGGAACAAATCTGGTCTTGTGAGGCCGGCACCGAATATGTGACAGACACAAATCGGGAAGCAAATAATAACCGTTTATTTACAGCAACA